>JTDE01001903.1:77375-144709 GCA_014338405.1 Paragonimus skrjabini miyazakii | reverse complement strand
TTATAAGTCTCTTCTACAAATAAAGTGATGCAATCTTAATCAAGGTGTGCGTTCCCTACTTTTATTTCATGCGATCTACGTGCATCTATTACGATTTACTCCATCACAATTTAACCAACTTACATTCGTATCTGTCGTAGAGGGGTACTTATGACGTGAACGGTTTGATGATGACTTACATCGCCAAATTGATTCTGACCAATAGACCTGTTGGCACCACGTTTTCAATAACATCCTTTTATCCACTGACTCACAAACCCTCTTTAACTATGTCTCACCGTCAGTGAGCAACACATACCGTCGAACAAAGCAGTCGGGCGGCACTTATTAGTAAGCTCTATATCCTGGACTGAAAGTTTAGATAAGTTCCGATGAAGGCTAAAATGCTTCGTAAAAGATTGCAACTTGAGAGCCGTAAAGGCTGTAGAGAATAGGGAAGATGCGATTTGCGACGCCTTTACTAGCAGCTTGTAATTATAGCACATCTGGCCCGGAGTACTAGTGTAACATACAAGCCGGTTGTTTACACTCTGACTGTCCGTTACGCCTGCGGACCAATCTTGGGGCCACGTGGAGACACTGGGGTTCCAACAACAGTCCTGTAAAAGGAAGCAACACAAATAAGCATGAGCCAGGGGCCCGGTAAGCCACGCACACGATTTACACAAACCAAAACCAAAACGGCGTCGACAACAGAGCAGCACGCCCTGTTACACAATTCAAATTCAACCTGTGCGCGCTTCCTGGTTTTGACCGGGCGTTACACTAAGACTCAGAGTAATTGGCCTTCAAACTGCATTCATTCAAACTACGCTACTGGAACTACCTCAAACTCAATCTCAGCCTCTCCAGTCTTCGATTCCACTGTAGTGGAACTCTGAGCACAGTGGCGTCCATCAGGACCGTGTCGCACGGTTTGTAGTTGTGTCAGGACGTTTCTTTTTTTCTGATTCGGGTCCAAACATGTCACGCGTGTCTGTTTCGATCACATCGAATCAAATCCAGTTGGAGCATTCTAATTGGCTAAGTGCGTGTGTTCGGATGTGGAAAAGGGTTGTGGGGCCGAAGATATGTGAGCGCGCCTGTGCAGATAAGGGTAGGGAGCATCACTTAAACCAAACTGTGAAAAGTGCTTGGTAAGTGATGCGTCAATTGAGGGCGAGACTACGGCTACACCACCCACACGTGACGTTGAATCTGGCGTAAAAAGTAACGTCCGGACGACAGAAACAGTGCTTGTGGCAGGAATGGACTTCTCTTTTACTTTGTGATTACCGCTAACACTCTAGGTAAAATGATTTCGCGAGAGAAGCAACATGCAAAACCTGTGGGAAAACAGGACACACACAGAGAGTCTGTATGTTACCCCCTTCATTCAAACGCGTTCTCGTTGTCATGATTAAATTGAGTTCCCCTATAAATGCAACTGTTGCTCCCAGCAATCCAACGACGCTGATACAGACTAACAGAATCCGCTTTCAAGTACTGATGACACTCAGAATTCAGATAACTATATTTATGTTTCGGTTACAAATTTACACCATAGGAGCAACAAAAACTCTCACAACAGAATTATTGTGGCCTATGGACATCGTACTGCGCAAGGAAGGATACCTTGTATCCGCGAATGAAGCTCTCGGTTCTGTCTGATTTTTATATTGGCATAGTACTCGGATAAGATGAAAAAGTCGAGATTCTTTTCGAGAGCAATAAACCACCGTTTATTATTTTCTGGCTAACTATGGTGCACTTGAATTCGACAATGTTGTTCTAGAATCTGGTACCCATCAGGCACCAACTGCAAACCTATTGCTACGATATCCACACGTCACTCTAATTCGACCAAAAATCCAAAAACTACTAGACTATAATAATATAAAACAATCGAGAACATTGTGAATGCTAGCAACCGCCACCGATGGTCACAAATGTGGGGCCATCTTTGATTTCAACTAGCCAGCTAGTCGCTATGCCTATTTAGACGCTTAACCATTTCCTTGACCTGCAAAATGCGCACCACCAAAGAGAAGAAATAAACTGCATACGAAACATAAACATAATCTCTTCTGAGTTGCCAATACAGTAGTCCGCTTCTAAACAGTTATCGATGGTAACAGCGAAGGAAGGAACAGAGGATGTTGTATAACATATAACTTTGTTCGTGAGTAGTATAGCACGATTGGTACATGCAGAAACTAAGGAGCAGGTCTCAACGCCAGGAAGACCAGGGATCAGAAGCAACTATTGGGAAGGTGTACATGTACAATACGTGACGTGTCATCAGTGAGAATATAGTTAAACTACTTCCAAGGATATGAATAAACAGTAGCCGGGTAAAATAGTGTTCGCGTTTATTGTCCAATAGGTACACGTACGTGTAATGAATGTGTTGCAAAAAACTTTCCAGATAAAGCGTCTTTTGCGGTCACGGTAAGGATACTTTAGCCGGCGTAAACAGCGTTCGGGTGTACGGACGTGATGTCAGTCAGGTTTGATTTCTTAGTGCTGCAAAGAGTATAGAATTACCCCTAATGACCTCAGAGGTACCACCGCTGCACAAACAGCCAGACATCCTGGTTACGGAATATTCAAACGCATAATGAAATAAAATCCTCGGAGATTTCGGGCTTCACAGGAGTAAGCTCTATCGCACGGTCCAGTAGAGCAATGTGATCACGTTCCCAGAAGTTCCATGATAAGGCCCATCCTTTGACACACAACAAAACACACCCTTCCCAAAAGCTCTGGAAGTTTCGGTTCACAGTTCAAAAGGACATAGTGTAAACAGTTAAAACAATCGCGTCTTCCGCTCTCACTCTCGACGGAAAGCCTGTGGGTTACTTCTCCCGAAGTTACTCCAATCGAAGGACGTTCGCCAGTTAAAAAAGAGGTTGACGAAGATGTGGAACCTGCATGAAAACCACAGTCTTTCTTTTTTACTAGTCACTGTATTCTCGTTACTGATCAGAGATTTGTGGCGTTCCGGCACGAGGTTAAATGTATTGAAAAAGTGGCAAAAGAAAAGATCGATAATTGTGGGGCAGAATTGCTGATTTTTCAACATGACGTACAACAGTTACCAGAAAGAAAAAAAAACCTGGCGACTGACGTCTTGTGTGGAAGTCAACTAACCTCTACCCTAGACCACCCGGATGTGGATAAACAGCAAGATTATTCGTGCCAGCCCGGTGTTGTTTGAAAGTTCGAAAAACCTTCCACTTTCGGTTGAGGAAACAAAACAGACTGCTGAGTGTCGGAATAAAGCCCAGGTTCCGTAAATCAACTAAAAGTCGATTGACAAAAGCTGTACAACTTTTTGAGTATTTCGGTGTTGCTTGTAAGATAACGCCCCTTTTTGTTATGCGGAGACGATACTTGCTGACTGTCAGCGATTAAGTCTCCTGACCTCTTCTACACTTTTTGGCTCCGTCATAACAGTGCCAATGGTTATCAACCATTCTCCCAATTGTTCGCGTAATTTGGATTGTGCCGTGTATTCATTCGGATCGCCATCCAGCCTTCATGACAGTCGAACAAGCTTTCGACACAACGTTACAAACGGAACCATCGCTTATAATCTTCAGACTGATGGTCAAGTTGCACGTTTGAATGACATCTTATCCCCATGGCAGAGATAAAAAAAAATGGAGCTTCAAACAATAAAACTGTACTCTCTCAGATACTCTGTATTCATCCAGGTCTTTGTTACTCACAACTGCGAACAATATGCCACACGAGCAATTATCTGCCTACAACCACAAACCTTTTCAAACCAGCTGACGCAACCGAACACCATGCCCATGAATCACTGTACACACATCTAAATACGGTCTCCTGGTGGAATGAACTGAATTAAGTTAAAATCATGAAGACATTGTTTTACCGGCAGTAGAACAGACTGATTTAATTCGACAGCTTACGTCCAGTAGTAAAGCGCAACTTCTTGAGTGATCCGAGATACCAAACGAACAAAACAACGAATCTTATTCATGACACTCTCAACTATCGTGGCTGACCCAGAAACATAATCGTTAACCGCTGACAGTTTTATTCATCAGACAACATTAAAACTCTACCGTGTAGATGCTGCTCTGAAACGTCAGCGTAGAACGATAGTTTATGAACTGAGGAGACGTGAAGCTTAACCTAGTGCGCTGTCCTGCGAACGTAGCGCAACCATATACGAAATTACATCTGTTACGTGTACTATGTTAAGACCCGTGACCCATTTCTTGAAAAAAAGCCAGTTTTCCTTGATGTGGCGAACGATGTCAGACAGTCACATGCATACTAAGTTTATAAGCCGGAGTTAAAAGGATTATCCTGTAGTCACTTTCTGTATAAGCGTTGACGCACAGTTTCCTGTATTCATACATCATTTATTTCTCTTTTCCCGTTCAGTTATAGTACTGAAACTCTGATATGAAGAAAACCTGAGGCTCTTGTTTTCTGTTCCCATTTGTTGCCGTCAGTGTACGCGTACTTTGTCGAGATCACACTTTTGAGTACATTGACCAACTAGTGGATAAGCAGGTCGAATGAAAGAGTAGCGAACCGAAAAGACACGTGAACAAGTTCGTACACTGTTTGTTAGCATCAGGAAGGACTGTTCATCGGACGCCCATGGAATGAACAGAGAACCAAGTCGGCAGACAGTCTGGAGCTTCCACGGAATATTACAGAGATAATACAAAGTAGATGAAAGCCACTTTAGTCATTTTGTGAGAGAGATGACATAATGAGATTCATCAATTCTCGTAAAATGAGTAAGACATCGCCAACTGCCTCCTGTACGTAGCTTACACAATCGGATTTTCATTTATAACTTACAAATGTCATCACCTGGCAACCTCAGACAAGCACATGCGCCATCCTCTGCGCAGTTGTGATGATTAAGAACCCACCGTGTATGCATGTGTCGTTTGCGACCGTTATCGCCCGGCATTGGCTCCCTTGAAATGACACTACATCAAGCACATATTTTGTGATCGACAAGGTGGGTCGGGTGTCGCCGTCTTATTCGACGGCTACAATACACCAGGTCGAGTTACAACGAGAAATATAATTCGATACACTGAATAGCCACCTCTTTAAAGACTTTCCATACAACAGAAACTTCGCAACCGGAGACGTACACGATGAGATGAACAAGAACCACCGCAGATGATCGAAACCTTTTGCAATTATTTGGAGCAGTCACCTACAACAGCTCCAGTGTTGCATTTCTGAGGTCGATCCGAAACCAAGATAGGAGGAACTCATGAGACCAGTGTGCGTGCCTTTATGGAAGCCTAACCGAAAAACAGACAACAAACAATCGTGAGTCACGTGGCATTGCATTTGACTTCTGCTATAGTGGATTACAGTAGTCCGAATCTGCTAATCTGGATTTGAACTTCACACGGGGGGTAACCGTACCTGAGTGTGGCGAAATGACTGCGATCACTCTAGACCATCAACTTTGATCATACCTGTGCTTGCAAGACAAAGGTGGATTTATTTGCGAGAGGGACAATTTAGATAAACAGAAGAAGCGATCTGGTAAGTTTCAGCAATAAACTGAATGTCTTGAAATGCCGTTCCACGTGACTGGAACTTGCGAAGAAACGACACAGCGCCATGCGTGTGCCCGAAAGTGGATGGGTTCTCGATAACAGTGCAAACAATGCCCTGACCACCTCGACCATCAAACATTAATCCAGGTGAATACGTTTAGGATTGGTCAGGTGGCATTGTTAACCAACTCTGCCCAATGGCTCATAGAATAAAAAAAACAACTAACAGTGATGCTGTCGTGAAAAGTTCGAAAAGAAGAGTGGGGATCGTCGCCAAGGTCAACAGAACAGTACCCACAGACTAAACAGTGTGTTTTGGGAATGGTGCTGATGATCAACAAATTGGATACTCCTTGATTTGACCGTGCTTACTTTCGTCCAGCTGTGTATCCATGTGTCAGAACTGTAAAAAGGGTATACAACTTTGGAAAGCTGTTGGTACACGAAAGGACCATGACTTCGAAGTAATTATAGACAATACGTAACGCCTTAATAGAGATCAATACGTTTATCGTTAAAGTGAACTCAGACACCGAGGTCAATATTCGATGTGGCTGTTTGTTTCAAGTACAAATTTACAAATACATTTACGGATCAATCATCAATGGACCTAATAACTGTCCGTGACACTATGCACATTCTGTTGTCAGAAAGTGAACAAAGTTGAAAGTTTTTTTTTAATAGAAAAATTGACTTCTTTACTTCATTGAAAGCAGTCAGTGCGCGCAGGCAAAAACAGGAGAGAAAAAGAACATTTTGTACATCAAAGATAACCACGATCAATATCCGCATAGTTGGTTGGGCTGAAGAGGCAAGTAGGTTGTCCGAGACAGAAAGCGGTGGGATTGAGATACATGAGAGAAAAAAACTGATATGAGAGAGAGCGCATGAGATTCAAAGAAAACCAGTTCAATACATGTTGTGGTATGGAGTAACGAATCGAACAAGAGAGGCGGAGGGATTATAGGTAGGTGTGTGTGTGTGTGTGTTGGGCGGATATATCCACCAGACAATGATAGCAAAGAATTATTGGACATAAGTGATTTGAGAAATACCAATAGGCGTAGAAAAAAAGCACATCTGAATGCTTGAAGACAACAGATAGGTACCCTAGCTGTATCTAACTAGCAAGACCAAAAACGGGTGATAAAAGATCAAGACGGAGAGAGAGAAGTGAGAGTAATTTATTCATGATCCGCAATCATAGAGTTGCGGATTGTGAACCAGATCGCCATATGAAAATCGGTGGCCAGATTGCGTCGAACAAAAGAGAGAAAAATGCTAGAGATAGAGCACATTTGTACAAATTTGTCTGGAGTCAGATCAGGGAGCACAGGACATACGCTGCCGGCTGTGTACAAAATGGCTTGTGAATAAACACTTTTCCTAAGGAATTACGTTCAAATTAGGGGGGGAAATGCAGTGCAAGTCGTTTTGCAGATGATCATCAGAGCGACTGAACGTGGTCGACAGAAAAACGTCGTCCGAAACGGACGGGAAGAGTGGGAGAATGACGACGAGCGTACGAAAACGCGAACTAGTGTTGGAGAACCGAATGATGGAATGAGTAAAGCGACAACGATGCGCAGGTGGGTGTGTATTCCTACCCATCTCTCATGTGCAAGGGAAACTCTCCACAAACTGAATGTATGCCTCGTCAAGGAAAACCTCGATTCGATCGATTCTAGCTGAAAGGGACCTGATGGCCTCATTGCAAAGCCGATCATCGTCCAGCTCAGCCGATAGAAGGAAAGGTAGTGCTACACATGAACTGTCCATACAGTTCTCCTCTGATTTGTAATTGACTATGGTGTTCGGACCATTACTGACAACACCAAATGGATCTCCAGCTTGTTTCAGGGATTCTTCGGGAGATGATCTGGGCGGTTCTTTTTCAAACGTTCTACACGAAATCGCAGTAAGCTGATCGTGGTTCAGAACCTGGTCTGTCTTCGGGAAGGACAAAGTGACATGTCGATCTTCTTTGGAGGACGGCTGACACGACGCTTCTAGATCGACCACAGACGGATCTAATTTAACGCGCTTGACGGACGCATCAAGCTGCATATCATCGCTCGATGGAACGATGAAGGAGTCTGTTTGACAAACAGGTTGTACATTTGCACAGGCGTATGTCTGACCTAGGCTACCATGGATCGATAGACTGGGTGAATCCGTGCTCGAAACAGTTGCGACGGGACTGTGAGGACTAAAACTGCGTTTATTATGCCTAAAATCCGACCGTTCCGAACCGCATTCAGCGAATCTGTCAGACTGGGTTGAGACAGGTACGGCTACGGAGGGCGGACAAGTAGTATTTTGCGCAACCTGATCGGAATCGTCTTTGTCCAGCCCCATGGTCGTCGTTTGATCGGGTACTGGTTGCTCCTCAGACAGAAGAAAATCCAATCCCATATTAAGTGACGAAGTGTGTTTCTTGGTTTGCTTCCCAAATTCCTCCTCAGGAGGGACAGCAACCGACTCCGTTCGCTTCCGGTCGGCGGGGCTAGGCGCCAACAGGCTTGTTCGAGAATCATCAATAGCAGTCGACGTTATGGCCACCATAGATGAAACTGGAACACCAACATGTGAAGGACTATTAGCATTCGATCCAGATTGATCCCTGGTCGCAGATATTGTAGCAGGCTCCGGACCTTTGATCATGCTCGTGGTGAGTTGAGTAGTGGAATAACTTGGCTGCTCCAAAATACCCGTACTTACACCAGGGATGGTAGATACGGGATAGTAATTCGACGTCAACCGAGCAGTGATCGCGGGTGAAGTGGGTAGTGATGATGAGCTAGGGTGTAAACTAGCCGGTGGAAACCGCGAGGGTGAGTTGCTCTCGGAGGCGCAAACAATCGGATCAGACCATCCAGGGCGAGGGGCGACTGAATTTTCCGGCACTGCAGCCAGACAGCGTAAGGAATCCGAACCAGTTAGTCCAATGCGCGTCGAACCAGTCGAGCAGCGACGTGTTTTCAAAAGACCTTCGGAATTTGTGCCAAACGGTATGCCATCTGTGTGTAACACAGATAACCGGGGTGGAACAGACTGGCCAGTTATTGGGGGATCCGTGCGTTGATGCTGTTGTAGTGTGGTACAAGACGAGTCCATTATCAACCTAGGAGACTGTCCTGATTGGGAAACCGCTATGAAGGACTGTTCAGTCGGCGAGGAATGAACACTGTGCCATGAGACTGGAACCATATGGGAAAATATAAAATAAGAAGGGTTAATCGATGCGCCCAGAACAACAGAACACATGGTTGAAAAATCAATCGTGTTTAAATTATAACGAGTCCGGAAGAATGGGCAAAATGTACGCTCGTATAGGGTCATCGCAATCGCATATAAATCAAAGTAGAAACGCGGTTAGAGTACACGACGACTTCTCTGTGAGTTGTAGCAACAACTTGGAAAGTACTTCCAAGTTTGTCGAAGCCTCAAGGTTTTTAGAAGCCACAATCCACTTCCGTGTGAAATTGAAGACGATTTTTTTATGGCCTTATCTTGGTAGTCATTATTCCAGCATCTTATCGTTTTCAGCTGTCTGCTCTTCTGGTTTTCATCTCGCCATTCTATCTGCCTAATCATCTAACCCGTAACTCCAAGTCTGTGGATGGTTGTCCTACTCTCAGAATCGTTACAAGTTAGACACGATTACCAGACTAACTACAAATGGCCGATCTGTTGTGAGCACGAATCGCATGACTAGTGTCGGGACACTCCAGATGTTTGGAAGTCCTATAACTTGCGCTGAACAAAACCCATTTGGATCAGAAGAAGAATATCATTATCGACAACGCAGTGACAGTGGCTGGCACTGCAGCCCAACGATCGAACAACCTCAAAACGGAACAGCAGTCCAGCGATAAAACTGGGGAATCAGACAGGGAAGTTAGCTCACAGAGAACACTACGTGGAAACACAAACAACTCAAGATGTCTCTATCTAGTAAACTGCCGAGTTATAAATAACCACAAGACAGAGTCCGCATTAATAGCGTTCACATCACGGGCAGTTCAAGATTGACAAGATTAACATCATAGAAACCAAGTTGTCAACATCGCTTCCAAAGTCTCTCAGGAGAGATTAGATGGGTCATGTGGGTTCCAATCCAGGAAACAAACATGACTCACAGTTCCTAACTGCCTGGTGATTATTTTCAATCCCCTCAGTTAAATTTTCCAGCAATCACCCATCACCTTCGTCCAGAGAATCTAATGCTTGAAAGAAGAGACCAGAAGACGCTAACAATAAGCTAGCATTCTTAATTCACGACATCAAGATTAAACTCCAAGAATTTTCAGGGTTTGGATGAGTGCTGGGCGAAATCTCTTATGTAGTTATGTAAACGTACATAGCAGTTTGCCACTTTTTGATCTCCAGCCTTAGAAATTTTTTTGAATTACAAATATCGTACAGAAATAAACCATTGGCCCCGCAGCTTTGGGCTTAATACGGACACGACGCTTTATCCTCCTCCTTCCCCTTCTCCACATCGCCATGATCACCACTACTACAGCAACACTGATGGAAAATTTGTTAGCCGATAAGCATTGATTTTCGCGTATGCACACGCGCTCGCACGTACTGTTTTAATACAAACGGTCGAAGCGCGAGAACATGCACATGGCGAAACACAGCGAGTACCAGAACGAGGAGACAGAGAAACCAGCAGCAACAGCAGTAGGATGGATGAACAAATAGATGACACTCTGTATTCACTCGAACACGCACACACACACACACACACAAACAGGCGCATAGGTGCATGCGCGTTCATCAATGAAGAACACAACCCGAGTTTCATGTGTGCAAATGAGCTTATGAATGTGCAAAGTTGTTTTATTGGTACGGTTTAATGATGAAAGAAAAAGTGGTTGTCGAAAGAACAGTAAGCAAGTACACACGTGACGACAAAATCATAAGGCCACTCAGTTTTTACAAATATTTATGTTCCGTTTTCACTCAGAGAAACCACTTTAGGAGTCAGAATACTGATACCCAGTATAGGCAACAGTACAGATATAAAGCTGGAACACATGATTTTTTAGGAAAAGAATGCAGATAAACAGTCGTAGAAAAATTGTAGGTGAATGTTAGAAGATTCCATTAGTAATGAGTAGCTAGTCAGATTTGTAATTTTAAATGAGACCCCATTGTGAAAAGTCAGGACTTCGGCTGGATTCGAACCAGCGACAGAAAAACCATGCCTGAATGCGACAAGCGCTCTACCAGCTGAGCTACGAAACCACACCAGGAGCTTGGAAATTTGGACTCAGTTACCCACCCGTTTCACTGTCTCATATGAAATCCAGCAAATGCTCCAGGGGATCGACTGCTCCGGCAGGATTTCTCGAACAGTTCACTTTGGAATCCACCAACGCCACTGTCGAGCATAGAAGAGTCTCTTTCGAAAACAACCAGTAGGGAACACTTTCAAGCTCACCTGCGAACCCTAATAGTCATTTGGCATGTCCCTGACGAAGGGCTCGGGGATAAATGAACTGAAAGTACGCCAATCTCGTCTCGGGATAGTCGGACAATAAAGGATTTGGCCTGGTACTTTTGAATACTTACATACACAAACCAAACGTAACATATTTGTGACAAGGAACACATATGGAGGCACTGTCTGATTGGAAAATGACTCCCGTTAACTCATATGAAGTAGTAAAAGCGATAAAAACCTGGACATACAAATTGAAAATTCGTTCACCGTGTACGATATATAGTGAGCCTAATTACGTTTCCAGTATTGAATGCACCCTACACTCGCCCCACTCGTCAGTATTGAGTGTCTTACCTTGCGAAAATCATAACAACACTACGTCAACGTGTCAGAACCGATAGGACAAGGTAACGTCCCATCAGTAAGCGTGAAAAAATCACTGTGGAGATGACCGAAAGAAGCAAAACCATGTGCATTTTAACTTAGGACAATATCGCGAGGTTGGTTGGACGCTTAATTAAATGAGACCCGATTATGAAAAACCTGGACTTGGCTGGATTCGAACCAGTGACAAACCCAGACACAGCAAATGTTCTACCAGCTAAGCTGTGAGGCCACGTTGGAAGCTCAGAAATTTCACATTTGGATCTTGTTACCCACTCAACCAACTTGATCATCGGCGGCGTTGGTGAACTGCAGTAAGAACTAATCGAGAAATCCTGCTTGGATAATTAATCGCCTGGATCATTTGGTGGATTCCATATGACAGAGTTGGTTGGCTGGGTAACAGAGTTCAAATGTGAAATTTCCGAGCTCCCGACGTGGCTTAGTAGCCCGGCTGGCAGAGCATTTGACGCGTTTCGACATGCTGCTTTTATAGCTGGTTCGAACCCAGTCGAGGTCCTGATTTTCCACAATTGGGCCTCATGCAAACCATTAAACCCGCTGAACGGTTATTGTCGGAACATTCAAAGCAGTTATGTGTTCAATTACCCACTGGTGTTGGCAAACTGCGCTTGTCTCCGCTTGATGAAACTGAGGATGAATGTTCTCTTTTGCTGTAAGTCACCTGTAGAGCCGGGCTTTTTAGGAAACTACGGACAGCACATCTAGATCTCCGAAACCGTCATACGGTCAAAACCTGACGGAACTGAACGCTACCTCGTCTGCGTGACAATGTTCAATTGAGATCATGATGACCAAACATCTACCCCTTGAATAAATGATCTACCAGAATGGAGGTATCATACGGTCGGATAACATCTATTCGTAACACTTGTTGTGGTTGAGAGATCAACATGATGTGACCAAATCGAGAACCATCATAATCCGTCTCAAATAGGATAGATTCATTCGTTCAATTGTTAGCAGGCAGTTTCATCATCATAGAGTGTGTGATTACCATCCTAACATTCTTCTGTACACCAAGCACTGAACAGCCGACCAAAAGACAAACACTATAAATATAAGACGAAAAACTCTCCTACCAAAAGCATATCGAAACTTCAAGAAGGGAATGTATAGAACATAACTGTGGACAGAGTTCTAGGTCCAGAGAGTTAATTTTTGCGTGTGTCTATCTTAAATTCCACTGATTCAGTATTCACATATAGTTGCCCACACCGAATCTTGAGATCACCTCCAGCATGATCGGAGGAGATTGATGCAAACGGACAACTCACCTCGTAAATATCCATGTCATGGTCGGTGACTGACCAATGATCATGAACAGGCCCAACTCACTCCAATAAGCTAATAAGATCAGAGTGAATCAGACGATGGATCTCAAAAGTAATGTTGATCAGAAAGGCAGTATAACCATAGACCAAATGGCTTGCAATACAGGGAAAACACAAGAACTCTTAAAAGTGAGCTTACAAAAACAACACTAAATAGGACTATGATCATGTACTCATCTACTTCAAGACGAACCATACACTGACTGTACTAATGCTCCGCTTCTACATCCGAACAGGAGGAGCATAAGATTTATGTACCAGCATTACACTCACAACTGAGACTCATGAGAATAGAAAGCTCGGCTGAGCCAGGAAGTGCTGTACGTGGTGTTATCACATGGAATCCGGTTATCTGGATTGACGATTTGAAGTTCGTTTTGTGGCATCGTGAAGGACGGCATACTTGTCTTATAAGTATATAGCATTAGGATCGCGACTGTGCGTAAGCCAAACCAAGACAGCGACAGATCGATACGAAAATCGAGAATCTGCAAAGCTGAATGCATGGATTGATTCAAACAAGGAAGGGTTGGTATAGTCAGCTTTGAACAAGTGTCAGTAACTCTCAATCGGAAAAAAATCTTGGAGTATGCACAAGAAGACAACAAATTCTTGGCGATACTATTAAACGATGGAAAAAAAGATTGGGCAGTCCCGATCGTTCGCCCAATCGCCGGCATGGCCTACAGGGACGTCCGGCACGTGCGATCTGAAATCGTGAAGATTTACCAAATCGGCCCCGAATGACCGGAGAAAATGCGTTCATCATATATGGTGCAGTGAAACACTTGATTAAGTTGAAGTTAACCACTATGAAGATCTAACATTCGATCATTCCTTAGAGCAGAAAGTGTCCCTTGTCAACTCCGTTGAATCCAATCGACATTGCCATGGTAACGTAGTCGTTTATTAAAAGCTGGTTAAGGTTTGTGGTATCCAATCAGTGCGTTGAGTTGTTGACAGCCAGCTTACTACTCCATATTTGTGAGTGACTAGGTCTCTAGTGTTTCGTACCACACGACAACTAAACTCGAATGATACTAGTGCTCTGCCTCAAAACTGTGTGCATTGATTGTTCGAAGAATCGCATGACAACCATACTTTCCAGTGAAACTTATTGTTAAACAGCCCCCAGGACCGGAAACTATCTAGATCTGAAAATTAGATCACATGACTGGTCCGAGGAGACAGAACAGGATGAAATCAACAGTGTTAGGTCATCCACGTCATTTCAGTAACAAACAAGATGTAGGATAACATTTGAGTAACCACTATTTGGAAACCAATGCGATGAATATTTTGGAAAGTCGGGAAATTTAGCTATGACATTTCGAATTAGATTATTATATCGAGTGGGTCAGTTGGCCGATGGATCGAAAAGTGCAAGATATCCAGAGAGTGGAAAACCTTGCAAAGTAAATGCTAGAGATCGCAGACTTAGAAAACTCAGCCATTATCGTTCTATGTCTATCACTGCATTGGGTAAACCTTCCGACAATCCAAATTTTATTCACACAGTCTCACGCACATTCGACAAATAGGGGTTTCATTTTGGGTGGCTCATTTGTACTCCATCCATAACCTAATATCACCAAAACCCCAATTAGGAGTGGAACAATAGGACAATGTGTTTTACGAATTGAACAATGTGTCAAACTCATGTGAACCAATGACTGGAGGGGTTTCTTTAGTGTGGCGCGATTGCAGGTGACACGTTAGAAACTGAAAATGTGAACCATTCAGAATCAGATTTTCAGAAGACAAAATATACTACAACGATGATCCATATGCGTCTGATACAACGTGAAAATGTGCCGGTGGTTACAGACAGCGCTAGTAAGTTTCAGCCATAGGGTATGTCATAGGGTGTGATCGGCCAATGTTACATGAATGAATGAATGAACCCGTTTTCCGGAGCGAAAAGGCACTCAGAAGTATGTTATTATTAAGCGATCACTAGAAACAGTAGGTCTCCCTAATCCACACTGTGAAATCACCTAAAACGGGAGCAAAAAGCGATATGACTACTCAGTTCATTAGTAGATATAGCAGTGGCTTTGAAAAACAGAATTCTCTTCTGAGATCTGACAAGCTCGTCATGGAGGGAGAGCGCTATGATCTGACTGAAAGTCAGACCAACGAGATATGAACTAACAGATGGAGAACATGTCAATTGTTCTTCTTAAACAAAAGCACCTTGATTCATGGAAAGGGCAGTTTAGACAAAGTGTACAAACAAACAATCATTTGGACTAGGAGCTCGGACAAGGACATTTCTAGCTGTGACTATGTGCAGTGATAAGGATTTATGAAGGAACAATGGAGTAAAACAAAATATAATCAGTAGCTAGTGATGTTTACAATCGAAATAGGAAAAGACAAATAATGTTTAATTGGTCTGATTCGATCCTCACATAATTGAAACTAGACAAAGTCTATCCATCCAAACCTGGGACCACGCGTCTGTCTGTGTGTAGGATAACAATATAGTAGAAACGACTGTATGCTTTTCATGGCATACTATGTGCATCTGTCTGTTAAAAAGCGCCGATGTGCACAGTCTGCGCATTCCGGTGGGCGCACGAAGTGGAAATAAAAGAGTAATACATTACTTAAACATTCACGTACAGCGGTTTCTTATTGTCGGAGCACGTGTTTGGGCGATGGACTGTTTAGGATCCTACTGTTCATTTGATTTACGCAAGTAAGATTATTGCCAAACGAACGTGAATGGAAAGGAAAACAGGACTACTGCACGTGAATAATCGAATCACGGGCGACAACTGATGAAGTCTAGGATATTTTATACCTAAAACAAGCAGATGAACGTAAATGGCCGTATAAAAGTGATAAAACTGGCAACAGTGTCAACTGTAAACTTCGAGGACACGAGTTCAGAACTGCGAATTGGATATATCCCTTCAGAATCAAACAGTTAGAGGATATTCCGCTGAGGTTACCAACACAATGAATAGCCTGCAAACACGCACTGTGCGGAAGGACCATGGAAGCTCACGAAAGCCAATAAGATTCCAGTCTAGTTAGACACCATTCATAGGCATACGGACATTACCGTAACCATAGACAGTCTATGTACCTCAGCAATGCAGTAGTCATCAATATCATCATCATAGCAGTCATGAGCCTAACCGGAAGGTACTGTGGCTCGGGCTGTAGCAATGGATCAAACTGATGCTCAACTGCGGTACAACTGTAGGAAAGGAGCAATCTAAGTTTACAGAAAAAAGCGAGGGGGCGAATAGAATTTAGTCTAAAAACTCCATATCAAAAACTAACATTAAGATGCACTCTGCATACAACCAATCAAGTTATAAACGAGAGTAAGACGATATCTCATAGACGTGTATTACTATTCAATTCCCTACTTCACAAACAACCGTCGCTCAGCGGCAACATTCATGACACTGAACCCAGTTAGTTCTCAAATCTTCTAATATGCTTAACCGCAGACACAACAGGTCAAGGGGACCTCGGCCCGTCTGTAGCAAATGGTCTACTGGCGAGAGTTTTCAGTTTTCTACACCCAAACTATCTAATGTCCATCTTGTATCTTTGTCATTCGAATGTGACCTGTACAAATAGCATCTACAGTCCATGATCTAACTATCGAAGTCTATGCATCCAAGAAGACCAAGTGTTTGGAATCTGTACAAATCTGGCCACTAAACGTCCACTTTCTAAACTCCTCGTTTTTTGCTTGTCGATACCATTCCCATGTTTACGACTGAACACACAACTCAACGACCGAATGTTTGAAAATAGTTCATTTTCTCCATCTTGAACGATTAAGTTTCATAGCAGCGAAGTAGCATTGTTTCCATCGTCATCTTAAGCTACATGAAGATGTCCCTTAGTTGCCGGATCTGGCACGAACTGTCGAGGGTTGTCTATGGGATGAAGAAAACAACTTACGTTTAACATGCTTTGCTTTCAGCATCTCCAATGCAGCAAGAAACCTTTTTATTTTGATCATACAAAATCGCAGCCACGTCCATGTAGATAAAGAAAATTTGACATTCATGAGTTGGCAATTGTACAAATTTGTACGGAGGCATAGGGGCTAACGTAAAGACGGAGCCATAACAAAATTTCCAATGATATCTGAGTAATCCGACGGTATACATACCATATATGAGCCGTTATAACTAGTAATGACAGGTACTATTATGAAATAGAAGTTGGAGGGACAATCTTTCAAGTGGATCGTAGTAGGAATCCAGAGGAAAAATAAAAATCACTTACTCGGTTGAGAAGATGGTCGTGATACTGATGGTGGTTTTGATCCTGTCGATCCTTCCAATGTTCTTTGGTCAGCTAACGGACCGCTCATCCTGTCCATAACGGACGGTGAATCAGACCCATGATGCCAAGGCGATGAACAAGTGGTTTCTTTACTCGGTGTGATTGGCACAGAAGGAACCATGGAACTCGGTTTGTTACGAGTGGGCATACCGGTGTTCGATTGTGACTTGGCGAGTTGATTGTTTGGCTGAATTGAAGACCAGTCAGGGTGTGGCTGACCACCACTACCGGGAACTGGGGCCAAAGAAAATCGTCGGTTAGATTCTTGCGTACTTCGCACCATAGCCATAGATTCAAATGCTTGGGTCACAGGTTCTGTCAGTGGGCCAACGATCGGCTGCCATTGGTCAATATCCGGTGGCAAATCCAAACAAATAGGAGGCGGTAATCGCCAATAGCCATCCGAACGAACCAAAATACTCTCAATGGCTGGATGCACCAAGCGCACAGCATTCATTATGGTCGTGTCGATACATAACCCGTCCAACCCAGCAGGACTTTTATGTCTGAGAAGGTAAGTGAAGAAAAGATAACGATAGCCACAAAAGAACATTTCGACATCAGAATTAGAAACAGATTTAAAAAGTACTTAAGATCATTGGCATCGAAACGGTGTCGTGTTTTAGCCTAAGGATAGTATGTATAGGATAACAATTGGAGCTCTCTCATTTTACAGCTGCTAAACATGGCGACTGAGGGTTGGGGATACGAAGCGAACTGAAGTCTTCGATAGCCGGTGTTTGCGTTCAGTCGCGTGTATCCGATGGTAGAAACGGGTCAGCAAACAATAGGGTAGAAAACAGTTTTAGACTATGAGGATTGAACAAATTGACCTATCAAAACTTTGAAACTACACAGATCTGGGTAACTATGCCATTTATACTCTTGGACAGAAAAAGGCACTGGTTAGATCCCCGGCGTTCAGTCTACACAGTTGTTACACGTGCTTTTGGTGTTGCTGAAAAATGCAGACGGTGGGGATTATACTTCCTCCAGTTTAAGATGTCTCGGTGCCAATTTATGATGTTCCAATTAAGCGGGTTCAGGCAAGCTAGTTTGGTTTGCTCTCTGAACCTGGCGTGATCGCGTCCTCTCACCCTATCAATCAACTGAAATTTAAAAGGGCAAGGCCCATGATAAACTGCCTGCACTCTTAAGTTCCCGATTTAACAACTCCTAAATGACCTTTGTTGAATAGGATTCACTTTCGATTACTCCAGCATCACACGAATCTGACACCGCTCCGCCTGATAAAATATCAAACAGCGAGTACTGCACAGTTTGAGCTGAAAATAAAAACGATCAATGTGAATTTGGCCTAAAAAGAGCAGCTATCGCCGAAAAAAAGACTAAACCACCGTACTGAACGCCACCAGTCATCCTGATATTGTTTGTCATCCCGAACAAACAATACGAGTGGTAAATTTCTTTACAATAAGCCTATACAGCCCAAGTCGTTTCCGGTGTCATACAGCAGAGTAAACAGATCTCTTACAATTGACCAGATGGTAGCATACAGATGGACTGAATCATCATCACCTTACATTATAAAACTGTCCATGTCACCGTAGACCTTATCTAACATTTTGTGGTGAAATAATGATTCACCGACCTGTTTTCCACATCCCAACTGGTCATTAAATTCCGATCTTTGATAGTCAGTAAGCTAACCTCAATGGAATTGAGCTGAGTGGGGTGAAATGGTGATTGGATGCATGAACAAATTTCATCAAACGCCAAGTAATCGATATAAGTACCGAGAAATAGGAAACAATTAGCTTCATTCTTTTTGGGTAAGTAGACGTTTAACCAACGCACACTTGCAGGTGCAGCGAATTGAGGGGGAGGGGAACCGTACTCCTCGTCATATCAAATTCGGTTCGGTAAACCGACTGTGCATTTCTCCGTCCAACGGGGTATTAATAACGTTAGAGCATCGGTCATCACGTCATGCAATCTTCGTCAAGCCCCCAAATTATTGACCTAAAAGACGAAATGGCCAATCGACACCTCGACAAAGAAAAACGAAAACAAACACCAGTAATTTAGAAGAGACCCAATTGCGAAAAATCTGGACTTCGGCTGGATTCGAACCAGCGACAGAAACACCATGCCTCAACGCGGCAAGCGCTCTACTAGTTGAGCTACGAAGCCACATCGGAGGTTCAGATATTTCACATTTGGATCTGGTTACCCAACCAACCAACTGTGTCATATGAAATCCACCAAGTGATCCAGTCGATTAACTGCCCAAGCAGGATATCTCGATCAGTTCACGCTGGAATTACCAACGCCACCGATGAGCATTGACATTGAATTACTGACAAGTAGTTTGGCAGATTTGATAATTCAGAAGAGACCCAATTGCGAAAAATCTAGACTTCGGCTGGGTAACTAGATCCCAATGTGAAATTTCTGAGCTTCCGGCGTGGCTTCGTAGCTCAACTAGTAGAGCGCTTGCCGCGTTGAGGCATGGTGTTTCTGTCGCTGGTTCGAATCCAGCCGAAGTCCAGATTTTTCGCAATTGGGTCTCTTCTACATTGCCAAATCTGCCACACACCCGTAAGTTAAGGACAACTATCGTATTCATCACCGGAGCTGAGGTTTTTGTGACCCAATAGGAACCACTCTGAAAAGATCTCAGAATGTTGTCGTTAAATGACTGAGCTCTTTGTAAAATAATGATAATTGAAGGAGCGTAGTGATGAAAGTCACAAGGAAGCTACTTAGCAGATGTCGTCTTATACTCACGACTGGTTTGTTTGGTTGCAAGGTGCGGTTGCTTCGTTGTTGGTGAGGATGAATAGCATACCTGCGTGATCATTATCTCAAACACAGACAGAATACTTTAGGAGATTAAGAAAGTGACAATGCTCGATTTTAGTTACTTCCATTAAATGAATTTAGGTTATCACAAGCTTTCACGTATCGGCTACATATGATCGAACAGAGGACCAGATATCACGCGACTGAAAGGTACTTCATTTATGACATGAATACATCACATAGAGTCTGTGTCATTGCATCCATAGGGTTGTATGTTGACCGGAAAAGAACAGATTGACAAAGCCTGAACAACATGAGCACTCAAGATGCTCAGAAGTTAAAACTGTAACTGTGAGTTTGATGGTTGGCATCAGTACAATCGAGCTACTGTAAACTCGGTAGCACAATATGATTGCAATGTGACGTTGACTACTAGTTACGTGATTGTCGAGGCTCGCACCCCCTCTCTTGGACTAGCCAGGTTGGTATTGCTATCCAGAATTTCCTGTAAACTGGAAATATCCAGCAAACAGCTGACAGTATAAAAACTACCTAATTTAGCTTTAAGTCTCTTGGGGGAGAGTGTAACAGCGCTTTGTAGAGACGGAACAGTGATAACAGATATGTGAAACTAGAATGTGATTAACATACCACAGTTAACTAAAAGAATGGATTTTCTAAGAGTAAGGTGGACCTAAGCATTCTGCAGTAAAAAATGCGATGAAAAACAATACGAGAAGTCAAGAACAAATGCAACGCTATGCGTTCGTGATCGTGTGAATGTCACGAATGTGCGTGTTCACGCCGGAGGCGAAAGTATGACTACGTCTGCTTGGCTAAACTTAGTTCCCGCTTTGTGACAAAGTAAGCATGCAAACATACGCACCCGCGAAAGGGCTGGTCCCATGTGCATCGATTGACGCGTACATGAAATTGTAGGAAAAAACAAGGTCGAGCAAAATACTAACGATTAACACAATATAGTGTGTTTAGAACATGTAGCTTGGGATAAAACTACTCCAAGCGACAAAATGAACAAGTAGAAATAAACCACAGATTTATCCCGATCAGAACAACAGATGATCGGTACAGTTGTGCATGAAAACGACTTTGATAGTTAGAGAAACGACTCAGAGTTCTGGTGGACTGAAGCAGACGATCTAAAGAACAGTTTAAGACAGGTATCAAGTTATTGCAAACAATTAATTGATTCTATCGTTTCTCATTAGGTTACACTGTGTGAAAATTTTTCAACAAAAACCCTATCTGACGCACCTCACTTCATCTATTCAGACTTCTTCAAGTGTATTCTCTCATCTAGCACTAGATCCCAATACAAACAATTACTTGCACGCACCCGATCTTGTCATTCCTCTGCTGTTCTTTGGTTAGCTGGACTTCTACACAAACCAAATCTTTTTATTCATGAACTGACCATGAAACTGAATCAGCGGAGTTTCTTCCCAATGATATCGTGTGTGACCATTTGCCAAATTCTCCATGATTTTCATAAAGATTATTATTCTCATATGATCGTCCAATTGCTGAAGATTTGAGTATGTAAATAGCTGAAAACTCCTCTCTCAGAGTGCTTAAAATATTCTACTGATTTAGTTCGAAGACAAAACAGAATGCTTTCCATGGGCAGTCTTTTTAAAGCCCCATTGTTATTCACTCCATTCCACTTGCATTTCTCCTGCCAAATTCATATTTAAAAATTCCACAGAAATAAAACTTACTACTATAATTAGTGGGGGACAAGTGAGATTATTCCATTGAGAATTCACGTTTGTTTATCAGTTAATAACTGTTTCGGGATTTTAGTTTATACGCGATTACAGAACGACTCAAGTAACCACAGTGAGTGAACAGATCCGGTAGTAGGAACACAGGTTGAATATCGGAGAAAGCGTAAAAATTTCATCGACGCTGCTGCTGCTAGAATATAAATGAATGTTCATCGTTAGCTGTATGCCCTATTAGGAAAAAACCTAGCAAAAGAAATGAATCTAGTCGACCCGAAAAAAAAACGGGACATTTCGATTTGACAACGATGATCCACTCCGTCAAAAAAGGAAGCCAATGAGAATTTCAATGAAACTGACGAAGTAAACGATCGACCAGACTGAAGATAATGATACTATGAGACGTACCGGCAAATGGGACAGTTCAACCTCGGCCAAAGCACTTCACGCCTCAGGAACGCCTCCATATCGAATGCTTCGACATGTTCACACCCAGTGATGCGACCAGGAACGTTCATACGTGTACGGAACACCGGACAGATTAGGCTGAGCTCGGCTACCAAAGGAGTCGTACGCGGTGGAGGCGTTGGACCACCGCCACTACCAGCAGATGAGGCACGGAGACCTGCGCGACCTTCGATAATGTCACAGAGGGCACTAACCCCTGCGGGTCGGCGGCGCTTCAATCCGTCCAGCAGAACATTCAACGCAGGCATATGGGCCATGAATGCAGCAAAACGATGCGTCTGCAAAGATGAAATAACGGCGATAAGGGGGGAGGAGGGAAACAGATAAATAGTGATAGTGCACTTCTACAACGCGATAACAATAGAAGTCATATGGACTGAAAAACGATCACGGCAGCACTTACAAATCAATAGATCTGAATGACAGTCATAACAATGTAAATCAAATTCAACACTTTAAACAACAAATCGAGTATTATGGCAGTCTACACATATGGATGAAATAAGACATAATGTGAACAATTTTGCGGTCATTAGTACAAAATGAGACTGAAGCCAGACGTCAAAACATAAAGACAACAAAGACAACCAACTACAAAAGATGATGTAACCATGTCGGTACGAAAAACACAGTTGAAGTGAATGTCCGGTTGAGTCTGCGTAAAATGAGATGTACCGGTTGGATGCTATCATGAATTGTGTAGCAGTTCCTACTCCGTTCGGTTGGTAAACCACGAAGTGTGCACAGAAGCATTACTGAGATGACCACGCAGCAACAAGTCCAGAACCAGAGGAATGAAAAAACAGACTGTAAATAGTGAGATAGGGAGTTGAGGAAAGGCAATTTGAATACTACTCACAGTTAACCACAGTGCTCGGCGTTCAGATGGAGTGTCCGATTGACCCACTTTGAAAGGAAGCAAAAATATCGGGACCATTGACAAAAAATGTTACTGTGGTTTTTTCCCGAACGATGGGTTGGCTAAAATACTGCACTTTGGCCGGTGTTACCGAGATTTCGCACATGGCAATGTGAAATTCTTCAGCGACCCTTCGATGTCTTCGCCCACAAAAAGCTACCATTAAGAGATCTCTATCCTAGGGCCCGTCACGACATCAACTATTAGGAACGCAAAAACAATTGACCAGCGAATTTGTGTATTGATTTGCAGAATACTATACGGTCTGAAAAAACGCACCGCCTCATTACACATAGAACTATCAAGTATTTACCTGCGACTATCATCGTGTGTTCCGTGTTTCTGGGGATCCGAGGTTCATCATTAGTTTCAACAAGCACGCTCTTATGTGCAGTTGGTTTTTTTGTAACCCACTAGTATTGCTAAACGGCAAAGAACATAACCGACACACTCGTCTGCTTTACTCTCACGAGGTATATGCATGATCTGTGTGTGAAATAATTGAAGCCTCGGTACCGGTAGATTTTCAAGGCGCGAAGTAGAGGAGTTATGTTGACACAATTCAATGGAAGCATGGAAGCAGAGGAAAGTGCTACTTTGAACTGTGATTTGTTCACACCCCGTTAATGTGTCCGGATACAGTCGAGCTCAGATTGCCAAGATGCATGTATAGTTTCATGAAGCCCACTCTCGAACCGATACTATGATCACTGTAAACACGCACCACCATCCAACAAAACTCCGTAGACGCACCGATCCAAAAAAGCGCGTCTTAACCACCAAGTAAACCTGCAAAAACACTTCGACATGATTGCAAAGTCACTCGATAAGGCAATTAAGTAGATTTGTACTCCCAATATTAATAAATATCATAAACAAAGGCCTACAGCATTTTATATGTGGAATTCAGATTAAGGCCACTGATACTGCAAGTCATTCTACAGTTAGTTATTGAAGATTTATGAAACGGCTGACAATCGCGGTGTCTGGAAACCGCCTTTATCGATAAAAGAGCCATTACGTCTGTACACCAATTTCAAAATGGACGTTTAACGAATACTCACTGAGCTGATGACCATTCACCATTGGGAACTTTCTCCAGAAAGTTGCTAGCACCCAAAAAAAACTTATACACTGTAAAGCTGCTTACTGTCTAAAAAAATTACACGGTATATGAAGATATAACATCTCAACCGTCCACACTCACCTGTACGATCGAAACGTCTACTGCGCTGTTGTGAGTTGTACAACGTCAGATTAACTGTATGCACGCACTACCTTCAACACACACTAACTCCTGGCTACCGTCGCATACGATTTGCAATCCGAAAGTAGAAGATAGGTTAATTTCAGCAAATCCGTCTACCTACCTGATTTGCTGTACGTATTATACAGCTCACTGAAACCGCTCAGTAGCATGTAATGCAACACACAAGCGACTGCGACGTAACTCTCAAGCGTGTCCAACTCGGAATAGTGCAGGCTCTTCAAACCATTTCCTTTTAGTAGTCCAAGGCGACCGTCGGTCAGTGAAGCCATCACAGGCAGATGGCACACTCGTCCATAATAAGTCCAGAAGATTAGAGTACCGGGTCGAACACTCTGAAGGTTAATTTAGTTAACCAACTACTTCGACTGAATTGCCGCCACAAACTTGCTATGTAGTACCATGGTCGATAGATTTAGAACCACCAACTAAGATTGAGATCCACAATTGCATTTAGGCTCTCAAACGTATAAGAGTAACAGCCCCAATGATCTCGTACCAGAACTTTACAAAGAAGGTGACGAGGCTCCAATAGTGAACTTGACTCAGTTGTCCCAACTCATATGGACGATGGAGAACATTCTTCTCTGCTACAGTCACAAGATAATAGCTATCACGTTCAAGAAATGTGTCCGGGGCTTTTCCAAAAACCATAGGGGTTCTAATTAGCTTGACTAAGGTCCTGACTCACTGTAGCCCGGGAGACAAACATCAGGGGAGAACAGACGGGGTTTCGTCCTGGACGATAATACACTGACCAAATTTTCATCCTTCGCCAAATTCCGAAGCAGCGTCATGTGTACCGTCGGCCAACAATCACGGTATTTCCAGTCTATAAGGGTGTACTCGACTCGGTGGATCGATCTACGCGTCTAGAGTCGCTTGAACGTAGAGGTGTACAGAACAAGTATGTAAACATACTGTCGGCGCTTTATTCCCATACTTCAACTCATGTTAAGTTTTATGATGATCTATTTGAAAACTTCAGCACCAGGAGCGGCGTATGTCAAGGTTGTCCACTTTCACCACTCTTGTTTAATTCTGTCATAGACAAACTAATAGAGAACTGACTGTCTGCGGCATTCACAAAATGCTGGCATAGACTTCCTGCTTGGTCAAAGACTGACTGACTTTGATTATGCTGACGACAAGGCATTACTGTTTGACCATTTTCAAGTAACACAACGAATTCTGGACGATAATTCGCATTCTGCCAAACAATTCGGAGTGCGCTTTACAGCCTCAAATTACAATGTGTTCCTGTCAGACTGCTGTGATCACGTAGATTTAATGGTGGGTCATGAAGGTACACAGATTTCTGACCTATTTGTGTACATGAGAAGTTGCATAACTTGTAGACAGTGAAACAGAGACGCGTACCTCTAAGGCTAGGGCGGTATCCGCTAATCCAGGACACCTCTGGGCGATAGAAAGTCATCTGTCTAAGGCTTGATGGTCGCGTAAATAGGGTGACAGGTAGGGCCGTATTACATGACAGCAGGGAAACCTGGCCGCTCACGATAAAAGACTAGAACCGTCTTCAGGTAGCTGACCACCGATGTCCATGTTTGATCGCTCGCATCAGGTGACCCCAACGAGTAAGTGACGAACAGATTAGGAGATGGGTATTTGACAGTGACTGTCAAAGGAGTTATTCTGTTCAATCCCCACGTTTACCCATACCGAAATGACTAGGTCATGTACTTAGGATGCCAGTCAGTCGTGTGTCACACCAGCCGCTCTTTAGCGATGATGCGGCCGACTGGCGTAAGGTGCGAAGTGGAAAGAAATGATGTTGTTCACTAAAGAGTTGAACATTGTAGATCGGGTTCGTCTATCGTGCTGGAGACCTCGTGACTCACAGAGTCAGTTGGCTGGAGAGGTCAGGTGAGATGGCGAAGTTATCAAATCTTCCAGACGTGGTGATAAGTTTTTCGGTTTGTATTCCTTTCCACTATGCTTCTTTCGCTCACAGTGATTTGTACCGCCCAACCCTACAATTATAGAAATCCTTCGAAAGTTTTTCGAAATATCTCCTTGATGAAGGTCTATTCAGTTGTCACCATTGTTTTGTTGGGAGAGGGTTGCCTACTGGTGACTTTTGAGCCACTCTGCTTGTGTTAGTTTGGTTAGACTGCACGGTGCACCTTTCATATTTGGTCAACCGTGTGATCAATGGGGTAGCTCGGTCTTTTTCCCTTCTTTTGGTATCCTGGAACAACCATTCACAAGTTGCAACCCATGTGCCAGCTAACGAAGTGAGGTCTATTTCACGAGGGTAGATAATATGAGTCAACAAATGGCGTGAATTATTGTGCAACGGTGATACCAAGTAGCCCGTGAAGAGGTCACTACACGGTTGCCTCATGAACAGCGTGGCCGTGGTTCTAGTCCTCGCAGTGGCGATGATATGCACTACTGACGGGCTCTAATGAGAGCGAAAATCGAGTCTAGTGCTTCTCTTTTCGAAAGGGGCCGACTGGAAAATCTATGGGAATGCAACAGCCGCGATCAATGTTCAACTTGAAATTAACCAAATCCCCGACTACGCATCAGTAATCTAAAATATCGCCTAGCAGATTTAATGAGATCTACTCCTCATTACTGGCGTGGGAGGTTTCAAGTCGAGTTCGATTTCTAGGGCTATTGGAAGTCCCTAGTTTTGAGTAGTACAATTGTGTGTGGGCTGTTAGATCGAGGCAGCACGAGACGACCAGAACGCCGCGCCTCACTGATCCCAACGGGACTGAGTCACTACAGCATTAACGTCACAGCCCTGAGTGAGACAGGGCTTGTTGACCAAAGGAAGTACCGAGAAGCAGACGCTGAGTACACCTTCTACCGCAGATGGCATTCGGAAGCATGTTGTCTGTTACGCAGTCGCTGACCGCATTAATTCTTTGATGGTAGGCCAACCGCACGTCATCCACCCTCAAATCTATCCATGCGCCTGCGACTCGGTTGGAGTACGTGCGCTACATTTGTTAGAGTTTATGGTTCGACAAGGTGTCACATCGGTGACGCAAAGAATCGATTCTATGATCAACTATGCGCCACAATCTGGTCGGCACCGGCGAATGACCGATTGTTTGTTCTGTGTGACTTGAACGCTCGAGTTGGGTGCGACTCCGTAGCCTGGTTGGGAGTCCTCGGATCAGACGGCATTGGTGCGGTCAGTGTATAATCTATTTGTGTTCTACTCACGAGCTGGCTATCACTGACACCAGATTCAGGCTAGATGCAAGCGATATCATGACGTGGACTCACCCACGAAGCGGTCATCATCATAGGTTTGATTACGTGGTTGTGTGTCAGCGTGACATACGTGGAGTGTGTATCACACGAGTGATGAACGTGGCTGGATATAGCTCAGATCACAGGCTGGTCGGGATCAAACTGTTTATCCATGTTTTCAAATCTGTTTATGGTAGATCACCCGCAGAACGATGAAATTTGGATGTCGAACGATTGGAGAACTGCGAGACGAGGACTGCTTTACAACGTGCAGTTGCCTCTTGTCTGAAAGACGCTCCGTTATCCACCGCTCCTCACGCCGATGGTATGTGCCAACAGCCCAGAGAACGGATAAACGGTAACAGCCATCGAAACGATCGATATCAAGCACCAGAAACTTCCGGACTGGTTTAACAACAAAAACAGTTATCTCCAGCTTAGTACGAGAGAAGAATGCAGCGTCTACCGCTTGTACAATGGACCCAGATGATGCAGACAAGAGAGCAACATTCCGAAGTACTCGCCGTCAGTTGACCGAAAATGTTCGCGGAATCAAAAACGACTGATGGAGGAGACAAGGTGAGCGGATGCACGACTGAGTCAATCTCCGACAACACAAGCAGTGATGCGATTCGCTTAGGACGATTTTCGGTCCATCCGTCCACTCTAGCAAAGCACTGGTTGACATGAACGTCGGTTCTTCATCCATTCAGCCAGAAGACATCATAAAAGTGTGGTACAAACACTGGTAACCTACTAAACCGTCCTGCTACCAGTGATCGGGTGACCATGATTAGTCTACCGCAACAGGCCGTCAAATCTTCACTTGCTCTCGTCCCAGATTTGACAGAGGTGCAGAGAGCGATTGGACAATTGTTCTATGGAAAGACTGCAGGTGACGATAGGTTGGTAAGTGAAATGCTGAAGAATGACAGACCGGTGTTGAAATGTGTCTTGTTCCAGCTGGTTCACTCCATCTGGGGGCAAAAATGATGCCACAACATTTCAAGAAAGCCCTCATCGTACCTTTGTTTAAAGGCAAGAGTACCAAGCAATGCGCCGACAGTTATGGGAATATCAGCCTGTTGAGTTTCGCAGGCAATGTGATTACAAGAATCTTTCTGAACCGACTGAATGCGTACGATTTGGGGTCAATATTCCTGGGGATTCCAGGCAAATTGCATTACGATCGATCTGATGTTTGCTTCTCGACAGATTTAAGAGAAGTATCGAGAATGCAACCAGTCCGTGAATACTCTCTTCGTGGACTTCATCACAGCCTTTGATTCTGTGAACCGTGAGATGTTGTGGACAATGGTTGGTAAGTTTGGATGTCCAGGTAACCACATCAATTTAGTTAGAATGTTGCATGTGGGCATGGAGGTGGAAGTACAATTGTGCTGAACAATGATTTTGGCATTGTCACTGGCGTGAAACAGGATTGTGTCCTAACTCCAACCGTATTTAATTTATATTTGATTGCTGTATCAAATTTTGGAGTTCAGTCATGTGAAAATTCGACTCAACTCTATCCCTCCCAAGTGCTTACTTTTGTATATTCCACCTCCTCTGACTCCACGTTTTTCTTTCATCGCGTCAATTTGACAGTTGTACGAATACCTAGTTGCCTGTTATTGTGCTTTGTTTGAATGGTGCATGCATCACCTTTTTTGGAGCCCGGCTTATCTCCTTTGTCTTTGACCCTGCTGACTGCTCGGAAGAACTCGGTTGGGTATGAATGACACAGTATGTGATTATAGTTCATTTTTAGCCTGTTCGGCACCAAATTGTAACTCATTTCTGAAAACGATCTGTCGATCGAAACTGTTGAGGTTGTCTAATAATAATATCGTGGTATTTTAATCCACTCTTGCTTTGATTACATGGGATCGTTCGTTTATCGTTACGTGATATTCAATTTTTTCGTGGAAGATCGTACAACTGCAATGTTGGCAGTTGCTGTTTACATTGTTGTGCGACTGTGAACCTTGGGCATTGTATCGGCGGAACCTGCGCTACCTGAGTCGTTTCCACTTGTAATGTCTAGGAGGCATTTTCGTTATTCGGTTGTCAGATATGGTTCCGAACAATGAGGTACTGCGGTGAGCGGACATGAACGGGAAGGAAACCGTGCTGATGCTGAATCACTTTCGTTGGCTAAGTCACGTCTGTCAGATGGGCGGTGGCTGTATTCCGAAACAGCTGCTGTGTGGACAGCTTAAATCAGGTGGGCGAAATGCTGGTCGTCAAAAATTGATACCAGGATGTTATTCAGGTAGGTCTTTCGCGTTGTAACATTGATTTTAGCTATTGGGAAGACAGCGTTAAACGGGACCGTCTGGGGAATATGGTCCGGACGGGCGCAAGCAATTATTGTGCGACCAAAAACAGAAGCGCACGGTACGCAAGGGAATCATCGGTGCCAAAAGTCATGATGACATGGCTATATGGCGTTGCGATGGATGCGGCCGCGCATGTGCTGGCCGCCTAGGATCGATAAGTCACCAGCCAATCATAACACACAGCCGATGAAGAGACAACGAGTACGTTAGGCTCAAGTAGATTACATCAATAATATTCATTTTTCTTGTTGTTGACTTCAGCCAACGACTGCCGTCGTTTGGCAGCTCATTCGATACCCTTTTCAGAAACCCGGATGTTTGTGGCGCCTTCTACCTTTCCTTTTCTTTGGCACTGCTTCGTGTACTGTGGGATGAATGTTTTCTCTGTTTTCTTCTAATCTAACCTTACATTTTGATCCTACTCCATATCCTCTCTGGAGTGTACAAACATGTACTCTTATAATGGAATGCTTCTTGCATCACATGTTCAATACTTTTCTTCTCAGTATAGATCCTACCATTGGAATCTCTCTCTGCTTACTTCCAGTTTCAGTTTCATGCTAGCCCATTAATTGACTGACCAGCATTGGTCGGCTGGACACAAAGGTCTCACTCACATGCTTCCTGGTCTTATTCCTTCGGGTTTACATTGGGTACGTGATATATGTGAATGGAATAACAAGTGGTGCAGCGTAAACCACTTATGGTGTTGGTTTAGTGTAGGCATCTTTTGGCTCCGGTTACCGTGACGCTTCTTTTTAAACCGCGAGTGGACGCAGTCATCGCTAAATCAATAGGTCTCAATGAAATTGCCATCCTCGACCTTCAAAACCCAAATTTGGCAGCAACAAGGAAAAACCATCGCAATCTTGGCCTCGTAAATTCGGCTCCTAAGTGTGAACAAGGCAGACACCTTGGGGCATCGAGGGTATCGCAAGTTGGAGACGGCCAGAGCTGGAATTACGGACGTTAATTCCACTTGTAAAAGTAATCAGGAACAGACAAATTTTAACTAACACACGTTAGTTGGTTGGTGTACTCGTTCTTTCAAGTGATGTACTTTCTTTTTAACACAAAACACGTGACGTTACAGAAGAAAGATGAGCTTATTGTCCGAGGGCACTCTGTACTACGGACTGAAAGTGAAGGAGATAAAAAGGAAAACCAACAAAGAACGTTAAAATTTCCGGGTTTAATATCACAGTACAATTCTTTTCACGTGATAGATCGCAAGAGAGTGTTGGATGACAGTGTCAAGCTTCTTACGTTTACAATTGACTATAACAGGCAAAGAATCAGTTTCCGGACGGAGTTTCTTAAAATTACACACATGCATATTTCTTCGGCTCATTGATATCAAATGCAGCACGTGAGCAGACTGATGGTCAATCGATTCAACAATCGGAACTATGCCATTTTACCGGGTTACTGATATTTGTACTCTGATAGCGTAGAAGAGAAGACTGGTATGTACAATGTTTGATTGAACATTATTTTGTGTCAAGTAAATGAAACGCGTGGAATAGAGTTACTAGACCGTGATTCCATTTATTCATTTGTTACAGCCTGATTACCGGACGATATGATTCGATCCGCCGCTCACTCCAACGAGTGTGTGGACTATCTTGGAAGAAACTGTAAAAAAAAGTGGACTAAACAAGACCAAATAGACACGTTAGAACTGTTGTGGATGCTTGTACTCCATTTACTTCGGTGCACTGTCATCTTGAACAGCCTTATTACACTTCAACCAATTTAAGCTCCAAAACAACGTCTACTGCGGGCGGGAGGCTATCCGAAACGCAAGGTGACAATTCGGGCCCCTTCATCAGTATGGTCGAGTTGAGTTCAATTGAACCGCTTCCCAAAATTTTCAGTCCACCTTCTAATTCAGCACCACAGGTTATCTATAAGTGAGCCGGATCTATTGTATAGATTTGATGTTGTGATAAGGTTCGTACACTGTACCGACCCAGAGGACTATGCTGACTAGAACTTCGGTTCTACTAAGTACAACCAAGTCAGACTAACCAAAAGGGAGCAGTCATATGAAAAGCAGTTACACCTATAAGGTTGTATGTCGCGCTACTGACCGCATATAATCCCTAGGTAATGAGACACGGTCTCAAGAGATCTAACAAAATAAGTTGTATAATTGTAGCCATACTGTCTTCCTTATTCGGAAGAAGTGGATTAGAAAAAATACCCCAAAACAAAAGAGCACTACGACAGTCCAACGATTGACCATGACTGCTGGAATATTGTCTAATACAGTCGAAACACTTCCGATGTAATTCAAAAGCTTGATATGGCTTTGAATATTTTCACTGAACTCAACAGTGAGAAGAATCAGGTATAGATGTCTTATTCGCTGCGTCATTCAGTTAGGCAAGCCTTTCATGGTCAGCTGAATCAGACTCATGAGTAATTGGCTCTGAGTAAGGTCCCTCAATAAAATTCTATATCCTGTTGCCTCATCGATCAGACTTTGAGTGAGTGTGTCAAAGTAGGGAATCTCTAGCCAGCTCCTCTCTGCACATAAATGGTAGGGAAAGATGGGAATTCATTGTTTTCCCGATATTCTATAATGACGGGATTTACGAGTAAACTCATGAAGATCAATCAGAAAACTGATCGGCTATTTATCTCCTAAAAAAGCAGTGGTTGTTCTACAGCCGTTCGTGAAAGATAGCGTAGGTCGATTAATTGAACAACGCTTGAGGTCTGCAGTTGTCCATATTTTCCGACATGTAGAACTTGTAATGACAGACACTCTCAGACGAAAGATGAACAGGAGCAGGGATAAGAGATTAAGAGTGTATGACTCTTGTGCTCAACCCAAGGCATTTTTACATATGTGCACTCACTTCTGGGACTCGATGTCTGTGACTTTGAGTGGAAACGAGTGAATCTTACAAAAGCCGATTTTCACACAAGGCAACGCATTCAACCCGCCCTCATCTGACTGGACATTGTACAGCAAACAAAGTACAAAATTACATACAAAATGCACCACTCAATCCTACCTGATCGGAAAAGGACAGTGACATTGTTTTCTTTGACATAAATAGTACATACTTAGTTCACTGCTGATGAAGACAATCGCACAGACTCTGTTGCAATGCTTTCGAACGTGTCTGCCTGGTCCACAGAAAAGTTTAGTCAAAGTGGTCACAAAGACTTCCTATGGGATCAAGGTCAGATGACTGAACAGGCCATGACCAGCCGTCAACACTGTAAGACGTCTTGAACGTCACTGCAAGGTTGTATCCGTGAGACGAACCATTGCCATCTGGAAACAGTCAGTCATTCTGACAGGACCATGATGTTCTTACAGTACGTTCATATGGCTGGAACCTTTTGAAGTATCGTTAAGAAATAGCAATCCAGTCCTTGCAACAGAGCATACAGCGACGTACAACACACGAGTTAAACCATTATCACTCAATATTATGGAGATACTCATGTCGTCGTGTATCACATATTCTGGAGCCGTCACACGCAAGCCCTTTTGTCCAACCGCCTGGAATGGAAATGTGATTATTCGTCGATTCACTTTCCACACTCCAATCGATCGCCAAATCTCTCGCGTTCATCGCTGAGCTAGATGGAATCGTATTGAGTCGGGGGTTAAGAATGAGGAAAATACACACATTCCAGTGACAAACAACGACTGAACGGATAACCAGTAATCATCGAAGGCCATGGTTATCGAAACACCACTGCTGTACTAGCTCTGGGTGGGCACAGATTTCGTCAATACAAGCACGCAAAAGAGCAGCCAGTTTAAGAGGGGGCACTTTACACATATGTGTGAGGTCAATTTGGGTTGGATGTTGTGAACTAGCCGATATTTTTTGTTTAAACGCAGTGGTGACCAAACATGTTAAAAGGAACGTAGTCTTTTTGGTCTTTCTTTCGATTTGAATTTTCAACAGGAAAAATCAACATGAACACTGACCTGATACCAAATGGTTATACTAGGAACAACCAGTAGACACAACATCAAGTGGTTTGAGTCGATTTAGTTCCGGTTAGAAAGGATAAAGGATGCAGTGAAAACCGACAAAATAGACAAATAAACATTTGCACAGGTAAGTCGCTTCATTGAATTTGCTTAGCGAATAATTTGGTTAGAACCGCTAGGCGTACTCGCAAAGTGTCGAGCATAGACAGCACGTCAGCAATGTAACAGAATAGGGGTATAGACACACTGCTTAGGACAAGCAAGAAAAGTGATCAGACGTATGTACAACAAGAAACAACCAGGATAGGGCACCACATCCACATTTCAATAGACGCTTCTAGCATACGAAACACTCACCTCTAGTGTGGCCGCAGTGATTCGTCGCTTATTAATGGTTGCCGGTTGACCCGGATCCTCGCCCAGACCGAGTATGGCGATTTCCAACTGATTACGTCCAGGTCGACAAAGCTGTTTCACACAGGCAACTTTGTGAGCCGACTGACCGCCACTGACTGAACCTCTATCCAGACGAAGCAGAAACTCGTTAAATCGAATTTGCACCGCATCCGAAGGCCAGTGGCAGACTTGAAGTGGCTCGGACAGAAGATGACTGCACACAACGATGTCCAAATCACTCCGACCCACAATAGTGTTCAGATGATTAGCGGTTAAGTCAAATTCGAACCGACGCACGTAGACACCATCCGGTAGGAAATGGTGTAACACGTCAGTTAACTGAATTTGAGTAGGACCCCAGACCATGCCGTTGGTGATTGGACAGACGAGTCGATCGGTATCTGAAAGGATAACCAGTTTTGTGTTTTACTGAAAATACAAAACATTCATTGTAAAGCATAGGTACACACTACGAGGGACAAGTGAAACGAGTAAACATCTAGATAAACAGACAAAGTCATTCTTTTCAAATGGACAACAGATTAAGGTGAAGTACAACTTGATAAAACCGTCCATAAGGATGACGCCAAAACACGGAGATGGGCATGGGCATTACCCGAGGTCGAGCTGCTAGGAGGCATATCGGTAGAGGAAGATGGCGGTGCACCTGGAGTCGTATACGGAGCTCCAACAAAACGCTCACCAACAGATGTTGGCTCAACCGTGTACGGACTGGTAGTCGGTGTGTGTGTTGCTGATTGTAAAAGTGTTCGATTCGGAGCTTGGATCTGGTTACTCGCCATGATTTGTAAACAGCCTGTTGTTTGGGGTTGGAAATGCATGGAAGTTGGTACAACACGCGCATTGGTCATTTGAACGCTGCCAGTGTAGCCAGATTGCAGTTGTGGATGTGATGCTGGATTGGTAAGGGTCATGGTATTGAGCGGTTGCGATGAGTGACTGACAGAAACCCCTGGAAACGAAGCCCCAACCGGTGAGACTGAAGTGGGGAGGGATGAGTTCAAATATTGTTGTTGTTGTTGTTGCTGTTGTTGTTGCTGCTGCTGCTGTGGTTGCGGCGGTTGCATCGGCACTGAAGAGTAAAGCCGCGGTGAGGAGGATAATCTGTTGATTACGTCCGCCGGACCAGTGGGCAGCATTTGGCAACCGCCGTGAGGCATACTAGTGAACGACGGGTTCAAAGGAGGTCCTGAATTGGGACGCATGAGCATTCCGTTGCAGGTGGAGAAAGAAGCAGGTGAAGAGCAGCCCGGACGACCATCTGCAGACAGTGCCATAGACATGGGTGGTGAAATCATGCCAGATGGAAAGTTGGTAGCTACGCTGGAAGGATACATGTTCCAAGTGGGTAGCTTTTGTCGGGCAGTCTGTTGCGCTTGCATAGGCATTCGGATATTCATCACAAATGGATCCTGAACAGGAAGCGTTGTCATTCCGGCTGCAGGTGGTGTGGCAGCGGATGCAGCAGCTGTTGCGGTCTTCTTTGCGTTTGCTTTGCTGGCCCGAACACCACCGGAAGCATTCTGTAGAAGAAATACAAAACCATTAGATATGAAAATATCGGTGAACAAAGCATATCGATCAAGGTCGGATAACTGCTGATTGATAACATAGAAGCATTGTAAGGGGAAACTGTGGAGCAACAAAAAACAGTTATTTACGGAACAAAAGGCTAATAAAACCAACTCACGGAGACGGAATTCTTTTTTGAGGCTTCGGGCATGGGGGCTCTACTGGTTGTCAGAATAGTATGTAAATGTTGTAGACGTCAAGTTAAGTAGCACTTGACACCAGTAAAAGCAATATCTGCGTGGCCTGCAGTGTACGTTGTCCGACATAAAGTTTAAAGATATACGGCGGGTGCGCAAGAAGTACCATGTTCAGTACATTTGTATTCGGTGTGTGCAGCAGGTACAGTTAGAGATAATCAGTGAAACTCAATTTACACGCAATACGCATGTGTGAATATACATATGCATATAATACTTATAGTCTACAAAACACCACTTCGAAGACGACATTCAGTTGGAACTTTCAGCCAGAACGACGCGGCTACCGCCGAATATTTCACCTCACAAGAAGGTACCGCTGAAACGTCAACAATAGACACAAAAATCCTCCTCGTTGGGTTGACGTATTCTCGTGAAAGACCACATAAAACCGGTTATCATGCTAAAATGCTATCACAAAGAGAACGGTGTTTGACGCACTTGTACATCTCGATGGCTTATTGGGCTAAATTGGACGACATGATTATCACACCGACAGAGTTACACATATCAGGTAAGCCAACAGATAGACAACTGACGAACTACAGTCTCGTGGTTCTCCGAGTTTAAAGTAGAAAAAAGCAATCAGCATTTTCAGGAAAAAACGATACCAATCCGGTACGTTGTCACTCACTCGCTCTTTACGATGCAGCCTCTTGAGCCAGAGACGCTGGTTGAGAATCTTAATGATTCTTCTGTCTGGGTCCGGGCGTCCTGGCTTACACGTAACCAAGAACACTAGAAATAGTGTTGACCCCATGCTACATCGACCATCTCGCAGTGTAAACCGGGTCGTCCTATCTGTCACATGCAGTTGAGTGGATAGGCAAAATCTGTCGTTGCTGACCCCTTCCTCACTGTGCCATCCAATGTAGCTCTTAGACTCCTCTCAGTACTCATGTCTAGTAAATATTTTTAGAATCCCACAACATATACGGCTAACCGTATTGGCACTACCAAAAGTCACACTTTCTACTGCGCGGCTCCCAGTTTCCATCGTCACTCGTTTGGGCCTGGAATATGAATTAATAAGTGCTTTCGATGTTCGCAATCTGAAATAGATCGGAGAACAGACCACCCTTGCACGGATAATAATCTAATCGAAAATCGATTTATGTAACAGTTCACAGGCCATAGCCCAAGAACGTAGTCAAACTGATGATACTCTGATGCTTACTAGATACCGGTTGTGCAACTGAAGTGACTTCACGGCCGCCACTATCGGTCAGACTTGAGTAGGTGTAGGCCTCAATACAACCGATGCAGCCGCATTGGTAGATTAGCTCCCCGTTAACAGTGGGATCTGTGAAGTTCGTCTGGCGTGTTGTTAAAGCCAGCTCTAGGCACTATATCTTCGGAAATCTTTTTGTCGTGTTTGCTCACGCCCATACTGATTGCAGTAATGTCGCTGTCAGTGGCGCCTTTTATTCAGATCTGGCTACTCTCCTAAGTCGACACATGGTCGCAACATAAGCGTTTTGGCCGGGGATACAAACGACCAGGCCTGCAGGTGCGACGTTGCCGGGTCTGTATAATGGCGGGTAGCTGTTGCAACTGTATACCAAACACAGGCTACTTTTTGCCGGTACCGTTTCAGTTGGTGTCCTCTTCCTCTAAATCAGACCTGGATTCGGATAGACTACATAGTGGTTAGTTATAGATAGCGTTGCTCCATTCAGGACTATCGTTCAGATTAGTGCACCCACTTAAATTCAGTCATGGGCTGATACATTGTTGCCTGGCTCATAGTTTCATCGGACCCTATCGACCGCAACGACTGGTTGTCAGTAAATTAGCCCAGCAGACAGCAAAGCATTTGTATCAAGCTAGATTAGAATGCAAGCTCACCAATGCTGACCTTGACGATCTAAACAGCTGTGCTGGATCGAAATCACTTAGGTCATTCAAGCAGCAGGTACTATAACATATGACACGGCGATCTACGTGTTAAGCAGACACGCGAAATCGGAAACGTTCGCAACGCTGTTAGATACCAGATGAAACATTTCTCACGAGAATTCATGTAAGTTAAAGATAGATGTTCCTAAGAAGCCCTGGTGCAGCTTGATCAACGATCGCGGGGCTTGTCAAACCGAGAAGGTAAGCGAAGTGGAAGCTGATCTAGACGATACTTACACCTATTCAAGCTCATTCGTGCCACTAATCCATCTACCAGTGAAACTATTAGCTAGGCAGATGGCAAGCTCAAAGACAGTAAATCCAAAAAGCTGGACTACACAACAGAAAACAATGAGGGCCAATTTGGTCGGTCTCCGACTTCTGCTCTGTTACCGCCGTCAGTTTACAAGTGGTGCCTTAGTCAGCAGATTTAGAAGTAACAACCAAAGTTGAGGTTCATGATTGCATTTCGGCTCTTAAACGTTATAGGCCTGCTGGCCAAAATGATCTCGTGCTCACACTTTTAAAAGAAGGTGACGAGGCGTCAATAAAGATCTTGACTCGATTGTCCCAATTCATGTGGACGATGAAGAACAATTCCCTGTGTTACATAATAGTTCTCATATTCAAGAAATGTGTATGAGGTTATTGCGAAAACCATACGGGAATTAATTAGCTTGACTCTAATCATCACTAAGGTTCTGACATCCATTATACTGTATCGACTCATTGTAGCTCGGGAGGCAAACATCAGAAGAGGACAGACGGGGTTTCGTCCTGGACGAGGATGTATTGACCAAATTTACAATCTTCGCCAAATTGTGGAGCAATGCCAGATGTACCGTCGGCCGGTAAATTGAGTACTTTTGGGTGTGCTCCCCTAAGTGTGCATCTGGGACTAGGTTCATCGCAAGGAAAGGAAATCTATTTGGACGAGAAAGCTACGACCAGTTGCGGATGGTATTCAAATTAGACTGGCCAAAGCCCCACTCAGCTACTTAGCAACTGCAAAGTGTTTAGGTGTCAGAATTCGGCCATGCATAATATGGACTCAACAGCACAGTGGTCGACTTGACTGCATCATGAAAATGCGGACTCCCGTTCGGAGCCCAATCGTAGCAAGAATATGCTCTGTTACCTAGACCTAACAAACAAAAACCTCGAGTCGTGATTCTTTTTAGAAACGGCGAGCTGAGTATGGGACTTGCGATCAAACGTGGGTGGTGTTCGACTTGTATTAACCAAATTCCACATTATTTATTGACGCTTCTCTCACAGAATTTTCCTCGTCACTTCTATGGAGAACGACGATTGTGGCACCATCTGATCAATTTTAACGATCATTAACAAACTGCAAAGAGTAGTCTGATTTCCGAGTCCCATGGAAGTAGGCTGGAGAAAAACGATTTTCAAGAATTTGGGAACAGCCAAATGGTTGGTTGAAAAACATGAATAGGTAGGGTCAAAGAAAGTGTGATGTGATCGATTGTTGGGTTCGGAATCTGAAGACATATTTATCACTTGTGCAAGAAATGTCAACAGACAACATACTACAGTCTGTGCATATCAACAAACGACTGATTTTAATCTGTAGGTGATGTTGTCTGGATTTGGAGGGGGCATATCGGGAAATGGAGCTAAAATCACAAATATAAAGACAGAAATTGGCATCCACAATAAGCCACTTTTTTTCGACAGATACCTGACAAAACAAACTTTTTAATAAATTGATGGATAAATCAATAGTAAGTCAATTGCGACTCAACAGAACGCTCTCAGACGTTTGAAGACCGTGATTGATACACAGGGTCGTGTTTTTTGTCCTAACATACGACAAGATATGCTACGACAGAAATCGAAAATAGATTTCATGAAAATCGATCAATTGGTTAGTCAAGCCATCAAAATAAATTCAGAAACCGACAGAAAAACTACATGACAAATTTCACGAAATTCGAAGCTGAAACGCCTGCTGTAATATACCTCGAGGCTATTCCATACATTGATCACCTAACTGTCACTTCTAACTGAAAAACAACCGGTGGGCGAAAAGCGAACGAACTCAAATCGAAGTTGCTTATTTGGCCTAGTTCATACGAAAAACCAGGCGAGTGACAAAAGAATCGACCTCAGTGAGTGAACAGAATCAGACAGACTTGGCGTTCAAGCGAACATGCCGACTGGGATAAAATTCCAATAGAATGCATCGTCGCCAACCGGTGACAGGTGAACGCGAACCACAGACACGGTTACGCTCCATACACACACACGTGCGCGCATGCCTCAGCGCGCAAAAAAGATTGTCTTGACTGGGCATGACAGCCCTTAAATCGATGTGACGAGCGAATTATCTCGTGCAAGAGTTGAGAGATAAAAAATAAACCAATGGGCGTTTGAAGCAGTGGTAGGTGACATTGTGTCGGGTGACAAGTTTCATTCAAAAATGCTGTGTACAAATGAGATTCTGAGGATCATGAAAATCCACACTGACGTTACAGTCAGTCCCCTTCAAAAAGAATCATCATACTCGGATTTCGCTTTTGTTAGAATTAGTCAGTAGTGCATAATCTCGCCATATCTGGAATTTGAACGCCGGTCACGCTTTCATGAGGCAACCTTAGGGTGACCATTGTACCATGGACCTCAACATTAGGTTCGACAGAATCATCACATGCAAACGCTCAGCCATAATAGCTGAGATTGCCCGACAGGAGACTTGGGTAATTGTCCTGTTAACTCCAACCGATGACCCACGACTGAGACTTCGCTTCAAATTGAAACCACAGTTATCATTGAATTTGTCGAGTGATATGTCGACTACTGAGGAATAATAAGGATCTTCACTAATATAAATTGTACATCACACATGATGCGACTGGGCGTTTGCATACCAATAATCCAGTCATGCCTAATGTGAGATCAGTGTCGTAGTGGTCAACACAGCTGCCGGATTTCCAGTCTAAATCGTGGAAGGGATATGCACAGCTAATAAACGGTAACAAGAACGAAACTTGAGTATAGTGGGAAGGGGCTGGCTGAAAAATCTACACGAATTTGGAAATTGTAAGCACTTGTGAATGATGTCCAACGACAAGTCTTTACTACTCATCAATATTGTTGTTTTAGCTGGCTACATTATTGTTTCACAGTGTGCACAAGCAAGCCTCAGAAATAGTGCCATTTCTAGACTCATCGATATAATGCCTATTAAAAGCTATTGGGTCACATTTTCGGTGGATTCCGTATGAATTTCTGACAAGGCTTCCTAGCCCAGTTGCTAGATTGCTTGTCGTCATGGTTGAGCATGCTGGTTCTGTTACTGATTCGAATCCAGTTGAAACCCAAATGTTTCATGATCGATTCGCTTCTAGCTCACCAAATCTGCCAACCAATTTATCAATAAAACTTTTTCTTTTGAAGTGGTAACCCCAAAGATGATTGATAATGAAGAGAACCAGTGTTAATTCTCAGACAGATAGGATTATCAAATCGGAGGTGCGAATATACCAACACTAAACGCGGAGGAGGTACGCCTAAAATCCTACAGCCAGCGGATCGGGGACAGCATGGGCGATCAGATGAGCCATCGCTTAACTGGATCAGATCAACGGGCAAGACATGGCAAACCTTTTCGTTACATCAGGACCAACCGAAATCAGAAGGATAACTTAACTTGGAACATAGTGGATATTGAAAAGGAGAATTGCAACAACTCACGAGCACACATGCAAACAGACACTGTTAGCAGTAGTATTACGGACAGAAGTGTTTGACGGTGAATGTAATGTGTTCCATTTGTAAATAATCTTCTCTGACTCATGACTAATAAAAAGAACTCAGAGCTGCACACGAACAATGGTTATAGCAATTTAAAGGTGGACATAACATTGGTGAGGAAAGTTAAGCAATAAAGACTAGCAGTATGGGATGCGACAGGACGAATGTAATCTGATTTGAGGTATAACATCTACATTCTGTACAAATATGTCGTTTATAGTGTCGATTACAGTCTGATGTGCATTTTTGATATTTGTACACATTATACACGGATTCTATGCAATTTAACAATACCCCTCAAACAGTATCGTTTAGCTAAAACCTACAGATAGGATGTTTTACTACTATGGTGTCCTTTCTTACCATGATTAATTAAAGGATGTCGACAGTAGAAGAGCAGCGAACAGGATGAAAATTAGTCTAACAAATGACAGGTCATTCGTTTTGGTGGTCAAGTGTACGTAAGCACGTTGATAGATTAAGTCTAGATAGAAGAATGCGTCCTTAATAACTGGGACCGATTCCCTCAATCCACTTTGTTACGAACGTAGGGTTTAAACTCGTTGCCCAGGTTGTATGATAATTCAGAGTGAGTATCAACTACGTGGATGTACTACTGACAACTGTTTTGCTAGTGTTGCTATGGTGGTGGTCATGATGGTGCTGATGACCAGAGTTTTGGGGTAAAATTAGACATTTATAATTAGCAGGTCTTAATGAGTTCAGAATGCAGCATACAAATAGCACAGAATGAGATCATTTGGCGCGCAGAGACGTTAAGGTGATCATCAACAGGTTAATCTATTTACACATTTCCAGGGTTGGGGTCCTCGAGATTTCCAGGGTTAGTGAAAGAGGACACTAAGAAAGATGGCGAGTGATTGAGCCCAAATGCGCCAATGTCGTCATTGAATGACTGACACTGTAAGCGTCAGGACTAATCACTGATACAGTGTTGATAATAGTGATCACCGTAAGTGGGTCGATCATGTGTGGATGCCAGTTGTAGCGAAGCGATCATCGCAGAAATAATCGGGAGGTACATTCCTCCAAAACTTCCGACATCAGTCAATCAGATGTTGAGTTATCAGCAATGCGTCGAAAAACACCTCAGTTAACAAGGATATGAGTCGAGCTGAAAGTACCCGGCGATTTACCATTTATTCCGGCCCCAGACACAACCAAATAAAAGTCACTGCATGATACTGACCAGCTCGACGGAACCAACAAGACCAATCAACCAGTGGAAACGAGGTGAGAAGTAACAAACCAACCAAGTTCAAAATTACTCCGTTCGTGACAAGAGGGACTCGAGGACAGAAAACAGATTCAGTTAGTCAGCACGTCGTTCGCAAATTCAAAGCTGGAATCACTTGCCTGTTATTTTCGAAGCTGTGCCTGCGAGTCAATCCGGTCAAGCAAGCACATGAGAAAAATCGATTTGGCATCGAAGGTACACATACACACACACGTGCAATTAAGGTTGCCGAAGCCCTCTGTTGTGTGTGCACGTGTGCACACACGCGCGCACGCCTGTATACCCGCAAGTACAGCCTACCACTTTGCAAACTACCTAGCTCCGCGCTCCACTAGTTCGTCATACTGAAAGCGTATTTGTCTGTTAACCGGTTCATCGTGAACGTGAGGCAGGACATTTTGCAAATTTGTGGGTGTATAAGCAACTTTAACTTCCGAAGTGTACGAAACGTAGTTCGTGTGTTGTAGCACACAGACTGTGCGATCAAACTGTTGAGTAAAAACGGGTGTCGAATTAAGATCATGGGAAAAAGGGATCATTACTTGTCAACCAGTTTCAGACTTATTATCAATTGTAACAGAGATCACTTTTCTATCGGACAGGAAGATTCTGTGAACACTGCAGACCCTATCTGTTCGATCACACAACCAGCATGGCCGAAATGCGTTGCAAAAAAATCACCTGCTCAACAGCATTAGAACTAGAACAACTATTTCATCTTTTTATCCATTTTCCGTTCTCTCGTAAAGATGCGAAAAAATGTACCATCTCAATGGTCTAAGTTACGCTGGCATTCCCTAGAATTTAATTGCAGCAATCCTCTCACAGCTGCCGAAAAAAATTCAGACCGACAACAGCCATTTAAGTTCATGTGGCTCCCTTCTAAAACATCACCGATAGCTCGCGCTTGTCGCTGCTAGTGACCAAGGTTTGGCAACCAGACGTACCTGTTAATCGCACATACAAACAAGAATCAATCGTTCATGCCATTCCAATTTAATTGGTCTGTGCCACAGGACATATTTTGGCATGCCAGCAACGATAGATGTCAGGTCTACAAATCCAAATGAACTGGCCCATCACATGATGTCGCCGAGCTGAAGTCTGCAACGTGTGTGAACCTGAGGCAAATGAACAATGAAGATGGCTTGCAATCAAGTTCAGACAGCCTATCCCCACCATAGCGGAGACTGGTTACCATCGGCACAAACCTTCGAATGGAGGAAAACATCTACAATGAACGTGTTCAAGATTAATGCAACCTTGAAACGAAAGTATCCGTCAAACATGCATTATGCCGATGACGCTTAGAAGCCATTCATTGAATATAGCATTTTACTGGCGGTAAAAACCATTCAAAATTGTATATTGCCACGAAAGCATTTCAGCGTATCACATGTAAATCTAGAAACCACTGTTAACTTACTGTATACACTCGAGCTCTATGAACAGAAACACCTCGATAGTTTTATTTCTGGGAGCGCTTGGTTTGGAGCTACGAGTCGGAAGAGAGAGATTTGACGACAAATGCAGACGCCCCAAAAGAACCGCAGTTCTTTTTGCACAACTTGAAGAAACTCTCCAATGCAATTTGTAGGAGAACAAAAAAAATCTGAATTTCATACTGATTACTGATGAACAGTAGACGTCGATAAAAGAGCGGTTCAAACTCGTAAGCTATATGGCAAAAAACCGGACAAACTCGGCATCAAATTCAGGATAACTATCGGCTTTATGGAGAAACACGTCAACAATACGATGCCGTACGTGAGTTCCTGTAGAGCTCTTCCAGGATGTGATCACTCTTTGTCTGGAACACTTCGTACAAGAGATGTATAAAGAAGCGTTTTTATTCCATTAGATACTACTGCAATGGGGACAAGAAGGGAAAAATCTCGTTACTTCCATTCCACCATACACAGCAGGCTAGATGTAGAACATTCTAAGAGAAAAAGTTAACAGTTACCAAGTTTCACAACCAGAACAAGTGCGGTAATGACGTTGTGAGCAATATGCTTCGGATGCACAACTGTCGGTGATTATCGGGACGGCAGTCCGTCGCCACTTTCAATGCTTGGATTTGTTACAAAAAAGATGCATCGATTAGCAGAAAGAGTTTCCTTAATGCTGTTCCATCGTTGCATGTTTCACTTTTTGGAACCTAGAATTGTCGTCTCTAGTCAAAGAGTAAGGAGTTGAGTCACCAACCTTAAAAATAACAGTACAAAAGCTCATGTGCAAAAGATAACATTTGGTTCCTGATGTTTAGCATGACAAAAGGTTTCGGTACACTTCTGAAGGAGACTGGGTTAGTAGTCTTTCTCACTTAAACTAAACCGGAGAGTCCATAGGAAGTATGCACATATATAGAATGCTGTTACTATTTTAATAGAAGGCTTCATTCCATTTCCAGCGTTTGTATGTTGGAACTAGAGGCTTTATAGTTTTTTAGTAAGGATTTCAAGGAGGGTACTGGCATATCGGATTACTTTTAATACAACTTGTACATGAGAGCCTAAGGGGCTATCCTAATCGTCAAGACCTAGTTACGTGTAATTCAAACGCCCGCACTGACTATTCTGAAATAGTCGCAATTAGGCAGACATAAACACATTGACCACTTCCGAATGTTTCAGGTAGTCAACGATCGTGGTCGTTTGTGTTAAGGCAAATTTGACATATATATATATATAAGATCCATTTGCGAAAAATCTGTACTTCGGCTGGATTCGAACCAGCGACAGAAACAACATGCTCAAATGCGGTAAATGCTCTACCAGCTGACCAACGAAGCCATACCAGAAGCTCAGAAATTTCACATATATATGTATATATTCTCACGTTATCACGAGACATATGTGACAACGACGTGAGGGGATTGTTAACTCGCTGTCTAGCGTCAGAAAGAAGTTCCAGATACAGCGACTGATTAGAAAATGCCGCAATCAGCCAAGTGCACTTGATGGGTGACCACTTAATTAGATTGCTTAATTTTTTGGACATTAATCAGAATTATATCGAGACAAACAACAGTTGACCGCCAGACGCCTGTGTGCACGTGTAAAAGGGAGACCGGCTATGGCACAACGCACACACACACACACATCACCAGCCCGGGACCGGTTTCCGGAAGCTCGGGCAAGGTGGTGGCAAACAAAACAAACCATCGAAAGGACCAGACATAGGCACACATTGACCGGTCGCGTCTGTGTGATTGACCGACCGAGCGGACTAGAACGATGAGTTGCTGCTGCTGCTGCTGTCACTGCTGCTCGTGCTACGTGTGTCCTCATTTTGTCGGACCGAGGTGTCTGTGATACGCACGCCCGCATACATACACACAAACATCGCACTCCCGCGCGTCATGCGGAAGCACGCGTCGTCCCAGGCCGGTTTGAACGCGTTCGGTTTAGCACAACCGCGACGCCTCGTGGGTCAACCGACCACAGTCGTGTAAGCACACACGCGCGCACGGTTGAGTCAGCTAAGACGATGTCGCGTGGCCTGACTCGGCCAATAAATTGTGTCGGTCGACACTGTAGACGTACGTACACGGAAAGACAGGCAACACACGGCCAGGGTTTGCGGGCTAAAGTAGAGGGGCATGACAACGACGGTGGTGGTGGCCACGACAGAATCTCGGACCGATCAACGTGAAACACAGGAAAGTCTGCGCTTAAACACTGTGCCGGTCAGCGAACACAACAGTGGGACTACTGAGTTATGACAGTGGATGGAATTCGTTGAAATTGAGCTAATTGCACGTAGGCGATAAGTTTCAAAAATGATTTTCAGTATGGGATGTCGAACATGGCTTGCACACGGTGACTGCATAAAATCTGTGCATATAAATAGTCGACGGCAGAATACTTACACAAGAAGGTAGCTCACTTCCTTGGTTGATACACTGCTCAAACTTTCCAGCATGATTACGCAGGAGATCAAATGTAGTGATTCAACTGGCAATCGATCAATACGCACAGTCTGACGCCAACTTCAGTCTTAGATGAGAAAATTGAAACACTTAGTTCTTTTTGGTAACTTTATCAGACCAGGACATATTGCGATACGTCAACATTTCGTTTACTCATCAGTCAGAAACGTAAGACATACAAACTATGGACGATAGTTTGTCGTATATGATGATGGTGAGAATAAACAGAATGTAAACACATCACAACATACATCTCCTTTCTGCTCTGATTTAGATGAGGACCGAGACAAAAAACGTTCAGTCCAGAGGCGTCAACACCACAAAAGGCACTGAGCGTCTCGACGCGCTGATTCATTGGCCTCTGTTGCAACTCTGACCAACAGACAGTTAATATCAGCGCGGCTCCCGATGTACGTAAGCAGACAAAGCACAGGCATTCGGTTGTGTGTGTGTTTGTGTGTGTATGCCAAGGCCAATTAGTTGACGGACAAAAACGCACGAAGCATAAACACAAACGGACAGACAGAAAAAGATGTCCAGACATATCGCAGAGCGGTCGACATCACGTGCGTCGATCTAGTGCTTTGGAACGAAACAAATGAGCGCAAGGACGAAAAACGATGACCGTTGTGTGTGTGTGTGTGAGAGAGAAGACGAGGCTGACTAGACTACCGGTCAGAAAGACGTGTCTTGATGTGCCAGGAGGATGAGGAGACAATGGCAGGTATATGCGGAAAAATCAGGGGAACATGTGCATCCTCAGGTAGCTCGTAGCCAACGCAAATTCGAAGTTATGAGGCCAGGCAATTCTTGTACTCAGAGTACAACATAACCGCGGTAGCTAGATTTTGGATTTTTAACGACATTTTTGTTCCAGTCAGACTTGGCATAGCGATCTAATTTTGTGGAAATCAACACTAAGAATGGTCGATGAAAGTGGCCGATGTAGAACCACTACCGTTGGCTCCATTGCACGCGTTAATTTTGAACACAATAAATGCAGAGGTACAGGAATTCTGTAGCTAAACGATTACAGTCCGATCAATCGACCACGTGTTTGTCGGACCTCGTTCGTTCAGTAGTCGTAGTTCCAGTTCAACAATGACAAAGGCAGCCGGTCAAGTGTCTCATATACAGGTGACCACCAAGAACGTAAATGCTAGAAGCAGCATACTGTGTGCGGACATTGTGTTATTAACCATAAGCTGTTTAACATATTGACGAAGTCATCTATTGTACAAGGGTGGACCGCTGAGAAATGCAAATATGCACCAATGCATCTCCAAGACTAAAAACGAAAAATTCGTTACGTGTAGCATGTCTTATTAATAATTATTAATAAATCCTGCGGAATATTTCAGATTGTCCGGAACAGACGGATCGAGAGGTAACTCTGGATGAGCTGCAGACATTTGTCTACATGTAACCTGTATATGAACATGGAAGAATCCACTCAGCTGACTATTTGTGAAACACACGTGTTTCCAAACACGACGTTTCGTGTTAGTTGGCTTTCATCCGACCGGAATTTCTCTACGAGACTCGTTGAGAAGCAGGTTGGCGTTTCATTTACTCCTATTATGATCGTAACGATTGTAGTACCATTAGGGGGGGGAAATAAACATATAATATGGTCATCGGATCTCCACACGTCACAAGTTTCAAAACAATCCGTCGGATAGGGCGTATATAGACGGGATCCAAAGGTCGGTGACGTGCAGTCGGACTGTTTCAGTGGTTGCTCGGGATGATAAGCTGTGTGTACACTGCAACTAAAAAGGTCAAGATTCAGGAGAACCGATGTTATTAAGCATAGACCGCAAACCAACAGTCATTATCTTACGAGGATAAAGAGACGAAGCGTGAAAAGAGACGGAAGTGATTAGGTACAGCAAACTCAAAAACGAACAAAGCGTGTTGAAAATGGCATTAATACCATGTCATATGAGATGTGTCAAGTTGCCTCTGATAACATCAGTCATTTAACACGAGGTCGGGTTACTTTGGGAGACTACATTGTTACAAATTTACCTTGTTTTGATTTCTAAAGTGATTAGTCAAGCGGAAATGCAGTTTTCTCTTGATAGAGTGACCTCTGTTAGTTTACCTGATTTCATGAAGGCTTTAGAAGTTCAACTATGCTGTATGTTTTTGGGTCAGAAACAACGACTACTTAGGTTGCATTTTACTTTTTTCTGATCACTGTGATTTGCGCGTACAACCAACCATTGAAACGATTAAATATGTGATGAATTTTAGCCTCGGAGACGGCACGATACAGTAATACATAATAAGTATAGGGAACTACGCCTTAACAAACGTGTTTGCCTTAAAAAAAAGTGAGCAACATCAATCACGTTCTGAAGAAGATGACGAGGGCACAATCTTGGCTAATGGTGTATAAAGAAGGAAGGTCCGAGGTGACATTCGATAGAAATTAACAGTGAGTGTTCAGCATCAACGCTGGCCTCCAACAGGAATGTTGTGGTAGGCCACGTTATTCTGCAGATCACTAGCCACCTATACCTTTTCCGACACTCAGATAACACTTCTGTATGTTTCAGTTTAAAAGATTTTAAGAAATTTTCTCTACAGTAACACACACAGATTAAGCAAATGACAGTAGCGCAAAGGAGATAGAGAGCGAAAATGGAAACCGGCACTGGCAGAGTAGTTCCTATGTTGAACACGTCAGTCTTATCACACCGTTTTTTTTATAGATAACATTTAGGAAACAACAGGAACTTACATCAGGTTGAGGAACAGAAAGCGCAATCAAGCACACAGAGGAATAAGTGGATCGACGTTATGATTACATTCGCAACAGATGCTCGAGTTGTCAAGGCATCTTTCTTTTAAACCGACCAACCGTTGTGTCTGGGTAGGGTTCAGTGAAGTGGATCCGCTACAAGTCTCCGGAACGCGCGAGTTTGACATAACGACATAACAATGTCATTTATAGTCGGGAGTTTATGCCCTTTCTAGATTAATCTGTTTCTTGAAAGCTCTCGCTCAAGTGTCCATTAAGCTGGTAATTGGTCTCCAACCGTAAGCATTCAAGCGAGGTAAATTTAAAACGCACTAATCTACACCTCGGTAAGATTGTATTCCGCCTAGCAAAACTCACACGCGCGTAGTCCCATCTTCGAACAGACAGCGGAAAGTTTAAAACAACGCTAGAATTACTGCTCTGGTTGACCACCACTGAGAATACACAGACCAAACTCAACGTGTCCTGGGGGTCAACATTTTTTATGAAGCAGATCAGCAGTGTGCATTACTCATATGTGAATGCTTCCTGTCATGTGACTTATCGGGTCACATGAAGATCAGAATGCGTGAAATTAAAATGAAGCGTTTGCGATAGTCGAAAAGGATGATAAACGCCAACTTCTACAACATACCCCATCCTTCAAGTTTACGCTCCTGACAAAGCCAATTTGAAAATACGCACACATCTCAGCTTAAGCGGACCAAACCATCGGAACCTACTCTACGAGATACATCGCTCAGCAACCACAAGCGATGATGGCAGCGGAGCTTGAAGTCGATTCACTCTGTTATAACAGGATGAGTTCAATGAGCCGTTAAAAGTATTGGGCATGTGTCGTGACTCATGAATTTCCTGTGAAGACTTACATACTGTGTGGACATGAGCGCTAGCGTCGATTTGCAGGAAATGTGCCACGTAGGCACAACAGAAAGAAACCAGACGAACACAATACCTAAATGTAAACGATGTACGTTTCCGAAGAGTGATGGGTGGTAGTGTAAGAATCAACCGCTTTTACACATGGAAACAGAAGGAAAGGGTATGTGCATGTACGTGCTTGTGCCTATAAAGTATAGATTAAACACCAGCACTATTACCCACGATACGAATAGCAGTCCCATGGTGATTCGATTCAAGCCTAAGAGCAAGGTCGCGCGTGCGGTGTGTGTGTGCGCGCGCATTTTAGCCACAGCAAGTTTGTACGTGCCGCTGTTCAAATGGGTGGAAAGATGCGCGCGCAAGAGAGAGTCAGTTTTCAGACGCGCAAACACCATTCGATAGCGGATGCATGCATGCATAGAGTCGCTCGACAAGCAGTAGAAAAAAAATGTCAGCGTGTGTTAGGGTACAAAAACGCGAAAAAGACCGTAGTACTGATCTCAGTTGGGGTTTATTCTCTCCGTATACGTGTCACACCGAGTATGATCAAGACTGGTGTTAGAGACTGACACGAAAACGGAAGACCGTATACGTAGACAGAGAGCCACAAACTATCTTAGATCCGTGTTAATTTTGCAGAAAAATGTTCATTATGTTATGAAGTTGTGAGTAGTTGGAATGAGACTGAACTGACCAGGCGACAAAACAGTGGTTAAGACCAGTCGGAGTTTAATATTAATCAGTATGACACATATACGTGCTTGAGTTTCACTTAGTGAGAATGAGGTTGGGCGCGAAATTTCAAGGGACTAGAACAATCGGACCTATGCCATACAAGTCAGGTGCTATAGAAACATCAACAGACCGCAGTTATACAAAACAGGAGAACATCGTTGTCCATTATAAAGGAAATCCTCAAGGGTACCATACGTCGGCCCAGATTAGGGTTTACGGTGAGTTGTCTGACAGTTTCAGCACCAGGAGCGGCGTACGTCAAGGCTGTCTCCTTTCACCATTTTTGTTCAATTTCGTCATGGACGAAATAATGGACGATTGTCTCCGGCAGTCACAAGATGCCGGCGTGGACCTCCTACCTGGTGGAAGGCTGACTTATCTTGATTATGCTGGCGACAAGTTTTTGTTGTTTGACAACTTTCAAGTGGCACATACAACGCTAAACGCTATTTCGCGTTCTGCTAAGTATTTCGGAATGCGCTTTGCAGCCTCGAAATGCAAAGTGCTTCTGCAGGATTGCTGTGACTACGTAGATTTAATGTTAGATAATGAAATCATGGAGATTGTTGACCGGTTTGTATACCTGGGAAGCTGCATCAGCGGCGGCGGAGGTGTAGGGAACGAAATAGAGGCGCATATTTCCAAGGTTAGAGCGGTGTTTACTAATCTGAGGCACCTACGGCGACAGAGAGGCATTCCTCTGAAGCTTAAAGGTCGCATATATCAGACAACAGTGAGGGCTGTATTACTTTACGGCAGCGAAACCTGGCCACTCAGGGTAGACTTGATCCGTCTTCAGGTATTTGACCAACGATGTCTGCGTTCAATCGCTCGTATCGGGTGGCACCAACGAGTGAGCAACGAGGAGGTTAAGGAACGGGTCATTGACAACGATTGTCAAACGAGTTCCTTCGTTCAATCCTTCGATTTGCACAGACTTAGGTGGTTAGTTCATGTACTATATAGATGTCAGCTAGTTGTCTGCCATACCGAGCACCCTTTTCCGACGCGAGGTGGGCAGATGATGACCTGGCGTAGACAAATGAAAGGGATCGGTCACTGTAGATAGGGTTCGTCTCCCGGGTTGGAGCCCTCGCGACTCACAGAGTCGGTGGCTTGAGACGTCAGGTGAGATGCCGGCTAACCAAACTCAGTGGCGTGAATGTTGTCGTAGTTTGGTCGAGTTGTCTGTGAAGTGAGTGCATTTAATGATGCGAGGCAATGAAGGCCGTAAGGAAACTGTCTTGCTGATGACGCCTTACTTTCACTTACAGCTAGATTGCTTGTTTGTAAGGCGTAGGAACTTTGATGTTTTATGTCTGATTATAGACGCAGCCATTTTTAGTAGTTAGGTCCCTCCCCTTTCCCGTGTTTTCCTCTCTCTTCCTAAACACGGTTTGTTTCTTCTTCTTCGTGGTTGTGTGGCAGTTGAGCATCAGTGTGAACCATTGATGTATTGCTGCCTATGATGATGATGTTGTACAAAACCAAACTGGAGCGTCAATATGGAGCCTCTGACTTGATGAACATGCATCGGTAACCTTGTTGGTTTTCGATTGACTGCAAATATTGTGTTACTGATCATTTGTGTGAAGAGAGAGCCAACCACATAAGCTTACACGGATAAATACTTGTGCACAGGTAAGAGGTTTCCATAATCGCCAGCAAATATTAATTTGCGTTTAAAAAAAAACTAAAATAGTCAAACAGAAACAAGATAGAAGAAAGATCACTGGAATCAAGTTAATTGGGGGATTATTTGGAAATAGCATAACATTCCAGTTAGACAAATTTTCAATAAGTTGATCAGAAAGCAGCCGTTTTCCACTGTCTCTTGTCTAGTGAAATTGTATCTGCTATGTGACTCAGTTCGTCAAGCTCCTGAATCAATTCAAGTGCATTAGCACTCTGTTCTTCGATTAGTCAATTTCTGTTCCTTCCGCTATTCTTTTCAATATTTCATGCGATCTTTCCTTCATCTGATTTTCGTGGTACTTATTTCTACAAATGCATGTACATAAGAGTAATTCTTTGGTTAAGATATAATGATGTCATCGCATATATCACACAGTGTTCAGTAGATGGCAATCACTTGACACCAAAGCCACATTCAAAATCTGCTAGGTACCATTAACGATGAATATGTAGCCTCGTCCAGATCATGTGACGTGATCCCGTCAGTAACGTGACAGTGCCAATTTCGAAAACATTGCAAGTTTATTAGATGACAAAAGAACAGCATTAGCAACAGTTGTGTAATCTACATGTAAAACTGCTTGTTCGTATGCCACATCAACCAATAGACATCAAATCATCGACTGTTGGTCAAGGGTAATTGGTATCCTGACTGCAACGTTAGGTAAATTCGATAGATGTCGCTCTTGATGCTGTTTATCGTTCACATCACAGGTAGGAGAAGCTATCAATTAGGATGTGATGCACTGGTAATTAATAGCTCTTCGGGTTAATTTTTTCAAAATTTAGAATACTTCTCTTTTCGAAACTATCCTGATAGCCATTACTAAAAACGGCCAATTACAATAGCTCTCAAATGGTGCTTTCCCGGGGTTGATCTGAAATCGTGATCCGAAGGACTGACAAGATCAGAACACGGCGTCAGACGCGCATATCGTAGTTCAAGGCTGACTGAAAAGCATGAATAACAGACCGTCACGGGCCATTTGACGCCTCGTTTAGCTTCTGCAACAATGAGAAACAGAGGTCTCGAACAATGAATCAGAATATGAATGCGCACACGAGATAGCCATATCCGAGTGTAGCGAATTACTTATGACCAATTTAGACCACTCTTGTTGTTCGACATCAGTGGATCTTTTCGTTTGACAAGAGAAAGATGAGATCCTGATGGACACTGCCCGAACTGATAAGCATCTGCGATAGCATCCTGTAAACTCCAACTATGTTAGAAGAATGAGCATATATTGAACTAAATAAATTTAGCTATCTTTCTGGGGCCTTTGGAGAGGTAAATAATTGCAGCGAATATCCAAACCAATGGTCACTGGTGAGATTAAGACGATAGCGACCGTTGACCGTCTATAAGTGTGTCGAGAGTCCAGGAATCGTTGCATCGTAAAAATGCGAATAACGCACACCTACCCAGACCTGAATCCTGACGCACTAGATGCCTTTGCTATCCTCACAAATATCTCGATATTTTAACCTGACGAGATGGTATTACCCAAGCAACTGAAGCCATCAACGACCTCAAACAACCTGCTAGCAACAACAGTGGGAGAGTCAGCGCTGAACCAATCCCCGTAAAAAAGCTTGAGAGTTTGAAGATGTGAAGTGCATCATAAGGAGACCACCAATATGGCTTAACAGGTATAACAGGATATGCATGTTGTTTACAGAAGAGTTACATATGGTAATGTTATCAGTATAAGGAGTAACAGTAGAATCTCCACTGCGAGATCTTGGGAATTACTGAGTATTCCTTCCAGAAAATCACATAAAAAAGAAGAGCAGGCACTGCTGTCACATGATACCTGAAGTAAAGAAAACTCAAGAGGGCCGACCACAAGAGTGCACCTGGTAATCAAAGTACCATAAGTTCGATAACTCGACATAGTTTACTGGATCATCTTTAAGATGGCAAATCAACAACGGCAACAAAATCATAAGCCAGAAAATATTCCCATCAAACAATGCGTCCAGCTCCACTATTTCTAACCGCGATCAACGAAGCCATCAAGACTTCCAACAGCAGAATTAAGTCGTCTCCAGATAGTCACATGATCTTAATAGTTTCAAAGAATCATGCAAGACAAACAAGACCTCTCATGATGCGTACAGAAAACATGTTTTTATCAGCGTTATACACGTGCATACATCAATCAGGACTAGATACTCGGAGTTCGAAAAAATAATGGCCTGAAAAAAACATCAAACGAAAATCTACTCACACACAAAAACAGTACTCGGTAAGAGACAGATCAATATCGTTCTCACACCAAACTGAGTGAAGATCGACGAATGCATCATGGTTCCGTAATAACCGTAGACGCCATGTCCACAATAAGGGGGAGACAACGCACATGGTAGAAAGAGTGGTGAAATGCAGTGGACGAACTGTAATACTACACACAAGAGCAATCCGGCATAGCAACAGTGTCTGAGAATTCCGAGCGCATCCTGGATATCTCAACCGTGCTACTAAACCACGTGGCGGTGATGATATATTGTTTATAGAACAAATGCACACAGATGATATCTATGCGAATCGCATAAGCAGTACATGTCAGACTGCTAGCAGCCAGAAGCTACATCCTCCGATCACCCGGATACAGTGGTGCTCATTTTAAATGACAGTTATGGCGCAATGGAGGGGCGATATGGAAGCAGGCGAAAACAGACATAGATGACATTACAGTTCAAACAACGAAAAATCAAGCGCGCATAAACCGAACACCATCAAACAAATTAGCTGAATCATCAGTGGGTACATACACACACAGAGAGAACATATGTAATCAACTGCAGATTTACATGTAACTCGCACAATAAATTTCAACTGCATTTACCTTATTCGCTCTCGTTCGTTTTGGTCGAGCAGCTGATTTCGTTGTCCCTGATTGAGCAGACTTTCCACCAGTCACTACCTGCATCGGTTCCACTGGCATATTCAGATAGGTGCGCTCATTGGTAAGCACCCCGACACCCATACCGCTTCCGTCGTGAGACGGCGCACAGATTGTGGGGGCTGTATTCATATGAACAGAAGTGGTAATTGTGACCGGTGGCATCCCAGAGGGGCTAAAAAAGGATGATGGTCCCATGGAGCGGCAACCGGCCAATGAACCTGACTGATGATGATAGGGTGGTGGTGCCGGAGTGGAATTGGCCATCATCACTCCGGCCGGAAGGCCACCATTGATGAGGGTGGCACCAGGAACCGGCGACGAACTGGGCATCGCCATCATCATCATTGGCGACGGGTTTGAAGACAGTACATCAAATTCCCCTGACAACAGAGGGATCTGGTAAAACAAAGTTTTTAATTATATGAATTATGATTAGCGACGACCAACAAAAAATGAGATGCAACCGTCACAAGAATGAATGAGCATCATCACAATCATTACAGTCACGAGGTCTATTAGAAGATACTATAGATGGGGCCGCTGCTCACATCAATATCTTTGAAAAAACATCACCCAAATGATTAAAAATTAATAGAAGATTAACAGGGAGAACTAGAAATGATAGTAATACAGGTGCACCATCGACTGCATCACATTGCCACCTCGGAGATCGTTTCTAACTAGCGATTTGGGTGATCACAAGGACCCCATCCAGGCAGGCGACATCTACACACTTTGCTGAATAGAGTAGTCAGTCATCATATTTCGTGATCAGGTTGTTGCTTGATCACCACTTGGTTTCAACCAACTGTTGGTGGTCTCAGCAGATAATGAAGGGTAGGATAAACGACCAGCTCACATGCGGACTACGTGACCCAAATATCGTGGGATGCACAATGCGATTAGCTGACCAGTTGATCGCCCAACCCGAGCGTTCCGGAATATTCACCGGCGAACGGCTGCATTGCACACGTGATCAATCCTTTCACTATGAGCTAACTGATGCAGACAACTACGGTCAGACACAGTAAGTTTGTTGACATATTTTGCCGTGAATAGATCATGTTTCCGAACCATAGAGCAAAACAGCGACAACCAAATGTTTTCTCGATGAGGTCGACCGAAATGTTCCCCAAAGTGTTCAGCCCACCTGTCAAGTCGGCGCGACTGGCTGCTAGCCTCACATAAAAAGGCTCATTCCACTTCTCTCGACTGTTTGACCAAGTAGTGCTCACGGTCTTTGCGCAAGCTTTTGATTAGCTTGTGTTTAAGTTCTTCGACGGCTGTAGTTATATTCAGAGGCGACCGCTGTCAATAAGGTTTATCGATGTGACAAAAATCCAGTATTGTCGCAACTGTACAGCTTTTTCGGAACACACCTCCTCAGAGCAGGTTTTCATAACTGTTGCGATTTGTTACCGGTCCTTATTGGGTTAGTTCAACTAAGTCGAATTGGACACTGTGTTCACCAACGCGCTCTTAAAACCTTCCTCGCTTAAATGCCAATTAGGTATCTTGCATTTACAAGTGTATGACCTTTGAGCAAATGACAAAATAAAAATGGCACACACAACAGCATGGTCCGAGTCGAGATGGTTGTTTAAAAATGCACAGCATTCCAATAGGACGGCACCACCTGTAACTGAGTGAGAGTATGATGTCAAGAAACCAGACGGCCAGCTGCCGAACAGGAAAAGCATAGGAATGAACTAGTCAGTAGCCAGAGCAAAACGTTAATGTTAAGGTGCAATAACGTAAAAGACAAGCAGCTAATTTCATCAATGATAATACTGAGGTTGGAAACATAATTCTGGCGGCTCGATAAGTCCAAAGCCAGTTGAGACTGGTTCGATGAATGAATGACCATCATAGGGGGTCCTCAGTTTGAAATGAATGCGAGTAAGTGTTCTGAGAATTAGAAGAATTAACCACCAAAAACTTCAACTAGTGGTGGTAACTGAATTCCAAATAAACTGCAACAAGAAAAACGAAATATGCTAATAAACGATTCCATCTGGAAACATCCAATTTGTTGAATCGGCACAGTCTACTCGGTGGTCATATTGAACATTAAAATAGGGAGAGAGGTTGAGACTATTTGGAGATTAATCTGAAACAGATAGTGCGTTACAAACGGTTTCATTTACCAAGTAGAGGGCATAATGGGATTCGTATTCAAGTTGGTGACATTTACATTTACAGTCGAACTTCTAATCCATTAGACGTAGTGATTCGACTAATAAATAGCTTTTAAATGAGGGCTACTGAATTCATGTGTAAAAAATCTTCACTTGTCCATTACTACTACTGGTATCGTTCCTAGCTGAGCGTGGTACAACGACTGGGAACAATAAGCAATGATGTTTTAGCGAATTCTCAAATACAACCCATTGAATATTTCCCGATTTTCGAAGGATCTTACCAGTTTGAAGGAGGCTAGAGAGCAACTACCACCGAAATAGCAAGAACTAGGAAAGTAACCATAACAAGAAAATGATGCTTTATTGTTTCTCAAATCTGTCAAAAGCCAGTAGAATGATTCACTGTTTGTGAAGGTTCATTCCGCTAAATAAGCATGCCAGATGAGGAGTGTTTATCATGCAGTATAGCATTTAGGATAATATTAAGAACAGTCAGTTTCAGCAATAATTCATCAATTGCATTTGGTATTCTATCGTTACGTAAGAGATAGGCATCACCTGTAGACGACAGAACAATGAATCATAAATTTCTGGATGCTGACAAAAGAAAGCCTAAACAATCATGAACATACAAGTACAGCAATGCCGACCCATATGGATTGTTGAAAAAAATCGTTATAAGGACGGCTAGATTAATTCGATGCAAATTTAGCTGGGACATCATTTCGAATTCTAGTCCACTTCGCCGTAACCGATAATAAGTTAACCACGAGGTGAATCGAGCAGACAAAATCAATCAGATGTACAGTTTTCGACAAAAACGGGTTATGACAGCTTGTAGTATTCAGTCCATACGTATCCGACAAGCACATTTGATATAAGCTGCAATGCTTTTACTGAAACCAACTACAGCTACCTATGTGTAATGGTTTAGTAATACCTCATTTAGAGTACATAAAACAACGTCCTCCTCCCAATGTACCTTGATCACTATCGTCTGTGAGACTATTGATGAATGCTCGTCTAACATCCATCACTATCATCTCTGATCTGTAGATAGAAAGGTTCAGATTGTAGTTGATTTTGACAATGATTCACGAAATCCAACAGTGATAAATGTATACCGAAGAAAAAGAACATAAACAATTGGGTCCCATTAAAGACAAGAGTCAACAAATTGGCAGATACTGACTCGCTACTGAATGCCACGCAATATCATGTCAGGAAGTGTTTCATACCAGTAGTGTGGATGGTAACAAACTCCCCAACAGGTAGACGATACCTATCAATTGGGTTTAGTGGAACGGTTGGGATTTTCATAGCACATGACCGCGTCATCGCCCGGCTACCAGAAGCAGCCACACTGAGCACTGTATGGTGCGGCGGACGCTCCATCAATATACGAAATACATGACTCAATCAGCGAACACTGTACATTCTCACTATCTCGGTTATCGGTCGCCAGCTTGCACATTTCCCAAGTATACACCGATGGACTGGCGCGTTGTTCACAAAATCAACTCATTTGACACAGGTTAAATGGCAGAGACAACAGTGATCAAATACCGAGAGTCCATCTGCACCTTCCGCACAAATGGGTCAAGTCTCTGACCCACAGAGCAAAACTGAACGCATACACACACACACACACATTGTAAACTCTGTTTTTAATCGACAAGTGGGAGTCTTTCTGACGCCACAATTGATGGAAGCTGGCGAATGCACTAAGTGCTTTCATTGCCATCGTGGACACATCGTCAGCAATACTATCGGCCGACGAGATGACACTACCTGGGTGGGTGAAACGACTGACAATTTGCAGCGGTTTACCAGCAATAACAAGGACAGTGCCCATCCGATCTTGTAACAACACTATTTGCATATCATACAGACTATTGGATTGCCCTTAATACGAGCTCAATCGTTTGCCCCCAGAACCGAAAAGAAGAATGGATGCGGCAACAGCGTTTATTTGAAAATTACGAGGCGAGTCCATTAGGCCACAGAGGCTCTACATTTATAGGTCCCACAGAGGGGGGGGGGCATTTGAAAATGCACTCGTGAGAACAGTTCACATGATGTACAGGCGTTCGATCGCGCAGCTGCAATCTAATTGAGCTTAATGGACTGAGTGAGTTAAAATCACATATCAATTAACTCGAAGCCAGATCGATCACCTTTGCTGCTTCGTTAGGAGATGCGTCTCCTAACACAGACCATACATATCACTTCACCGTTTTAGCAAGGTCTGTATGTCCTCTTCGGAAGAACAGAGTAAAACGATGTTGTCCGCATACTCAACAGCAGTCAGCCTACTACCTGATTGAAGCCCCATTCTAAGATCTTCTCAATGTTCTTTCCAGAATACTGGCTATCACAAAATTGAAAGGAAGGGGAGAAATCGGACACTCCTATCGAACACCACTTGACATGAAGAACGCTTGAGATAGCTGCACATAAATACGTGCTCTACATTCAGGGAGCATACAACGGCTAACAAATTGACATACTGGAACTCCAGTGCGACGGAGACAGCCTCAGGGAGTGTACCAGGCAACTGAGTCAAAAGTGGCCTTTAGGTCCGAAAATATCACGACTGTTGCCTGTGAAAAAGAATGTCGATGCTTCAACATCCGTCGCAAGATATGATCTACACACCCGCGTCCAATCCGCATGCTTAACTCAATACAGCGTATGACATTCATTGGTTTGCCGGGATCAGAACGATGCTATCGAACTTCGCATGCTGACCAACGAACACCAAATCAGTTAGTGATCGACTAAGAACTAGCTAATGAGCCATGGATGGATGGATGACATGAATATTGCCACAGCGCGATGATTGTGCTTCAGACCAAACACGTGAGTCACTTTGCCACGATCACACTGTCAACCGTTGGAAGTAACAAGGCTTGGTACAGGAACATTCATTCCAGATAGGGAACTGCTGATACTTTCGGAGTCGAGTGAGCGAGTTAACGTAACATGTAGGGATAGGTGAGAAATGGTAATCGAATGAACGACCGATATTCATCAACGGTCACCGGAACGCTCATAGAAACGGCAAATTGTTTTACCCGCTCACGTTGAGTGATCACACAGCCAGTGTGAACGTCTGTAAATCCGCAACAAATCTAAGTGATAACAGTACACTTTACATATCCGTATGAATTGCATGGATTGAACGTTGCATGCCATCCGTCCATTGTTTGCTCAAGAGGTGTAAGCAATGCGGTAAGAAAAAATGACCTCAATCGAAGCTTACAAGATCGATGGTTTTGGATTCCGGCTGTTAACATGACAATTGTGAATTTGAATCTCAGTCGGGCGACCTCCTCCTTCGATCGCTTCCATTCAAGTAAGAAAACTTCCACAGTAATGTTGCCTTGGATGTGAACATCCAAAATTTTCATACAACTTAGTGTTGCATATGTGATATCTGAATCCAAGCCACTATCAACATGAAGTAGACACAAGGAAATTCCAGACAAAGTCTGTTGTCCGTCCGCAAGGACCAGCGGTTCACTGCATGTAAAGTACACGCTACCTTTGAGCAAGCTTGCCGCACAACTATTTACGGGTACTGACACAGCAGTCACTTGTTGAGAATGGATAAAGCAATGCATTGTTGCTAGTGTCGTCCCGGTAAACTTTGGTGAATATCGATCACCCGCTCACTCACCACTTTTCGCTCGAAAACGTGTACGACCTTCACTAGTTGAGTTGACTCGACATACAGAAGGAAGAACTGGCGATAGATACAAGAAAAGCGAATGCAACTAGTCAAGTTCGATAACTATGTACTTTTCATGTCTGATCTGCATAATCTGAACAATGCTGCCTGCACCCAGTCCGCTTAATTCGTGCAAGAGTGCCTGTAATTTGATGCAGCTGACCTGGAGTAGGGAAATAAATGCGAACAACAAGAGGAATCGCAATCTACGTGCAGAAGAACGGTTGAATATACTACGGGAGGTGCCAACTGTCAACGAAATGATCACAGATATATATACTTTCTTATTAGGACAATGCTCCTAAAGAGTTCGAAATAAGATCACTACATTACTCTACTGAGCACATGCACAATTCAGATCCTAGTAAAGTGAACGCAGTAAACTGAGGAATGTGTACAAAGTACGGCAAACCTGAACAAGGACAACGTTAGGCCTGAACCGTGTGAGCCAAACAAGGGTTTGGAGCGAGTAGGTTTGGTCTAACACCTGATAAAACTCTGACAAGTAGAGAGTAATCGTGGGCACAACAACAAAACCACTGATGAAATGACATTCACTAAACAATCGTAAGTGTAAAGAATGAACTGCACAATTCACCTGAGTGGGAATGGCTTCTCAAATAAACAACACTTGTTATGCGAGCTAAACACCGTGAGCGTCAAATGGCTTAGATTCAGGGTCCAAAGATTGCCTAGGTGCTTCTGCTGTCTGTCTTCACGTAGCCTAATATATATGATCCAGGACGTCAATGCCGTGTGAAAGATAAAATTGAAAGCTATATCAGTTTTAAGCAATTGTCAATCACAGAGCAGGATCTAAAGCTGGCGACCACGTGTCAGATTATACCACCAGGTATAGTCGTCAGGGACAGCAGGATCAAATGTACGAACGAAGCGATTCAACCCTGATAACCTGCTACAAAAATTCAAATGGGATAGGAGCAGGCACAGAGAAAGGTAACACTAGGATTTCGGGAGTATAGTTTACAAACACCTGTTCACTTGAACACAACCCACAGACGAAGGTTACACTGAATTGACTGGAAGCACGTTTAATATCAAATTCTGTTTGAAGAGAACACACATGAGACCCGTTAAAAGCAAATGAATTAATTGAAGTAATATGTCCCTTGCCATTAAATTTATCTCCTCGAAAAACACCACAACCGTAGTTTTACCCATAAGAATGTTGACAATAGGGACTAGTGTAGTATGTGCTCAAAAAAGCACAGCCAGTATCACGCACCTTGTAATTTAAGGCTATCGCAAGGTACGATCACGGACACATCAATACTATCTTTAATATTAGGCCAGTCAGATACGATCACATAGAAGTCGATGTGTTAGTCATCTAACAGGTTGGTAGATAAAAGTGTAGTGTGACCCCTAACTAATGTAAGACAACAACAATAACAGATAAAACGTTTCCTTCACTTTGGATGATCGCATATGCACACAGAGTTGACGCACACAATGTGCAGGGTTATAGTCCAATTAACATGCAGGCCATAGATGGACTATACGGTTGAACTGTTTGGTTTGATTTAAGGACGCTGCACTAATAAGGGTTGCGCACGCACACAAACACTCTCAACATGGTAAACGAAAACAATGTACGTTAGAACTAGGATTGATAGAAAAAAAGTTATTAAAGAGACCAGTCAGTTGCGAAACAAACGAACAATCGTCCTCAATTCATAGATGCTACCTTCAGAGGCGAACGACATGACAAACAAACGACAATCTCGAGTTCTATGAACAAGAAAAAACATCTGATATCAGTCGGGAAACGGTAAATTTGGCAATAAACTGGTCATCACTAACGTTTGATTGTAGCTCTCACACTGAGATAGACAGTTCGGCAGACCGCGATTGGAAACGAGTACTAGATTCATGATTCGCTATTGTTAGAACAACTGTAACATACAGTGATCAACCATCGACTGTTCACAAGGGCAAACAGAAAGGTCTGGTTACAAATATCTCGAGTGGAATAATATGTAGTGTGTCGCCATTTTTGTGGTACAATGTGTGCTCTTTTCGATTTCTGTCAAGTCTTCAAACACGGGAACCGACAGTGTCTGTACAGCGAACTGACGGGAACGATCAAGCAGAGCTCAAGATAGATAACCACTGAGTGACAGGTCATCTCAGCGTAGTGACCTCTTCACGGGCTACTTGGTATCACCGTTGCACAATAATTCACGCCATTTGTTGATTCATATCATCTACCCTCGTGAAATAGACCTCACTTCGTTAGCTGGCACATGGGTTGCAACTTGTGAATGGTTGTTCCAGGATACCAAAAGAAGGGAAAAAGACCGAGCTACCCCATTGATCACACGGTTGACCAAATATGAAAGGTGCACCGTGCAGTCTAACCAAACTAACACAAGCAGAGTGGCTCAAAAGTCACCAGTAGGCAACCCTCTCCCAACAAAACAATGGTGACAACTGAATAGACCTTCATCAAGGAGATATTTCGAAAAACTTTCGAAGGATTTCTATAATTGTAGGGTTGGGCGGTACAAATCACTGTGAGCGAAAGAAGCATAGTGGAAAGGAATACAAACCGAAAAACTTATCACCACGTCTGGAAGATTTGATAACTTCGCCATCTCACCTGACCTCTCCAGCCAACTGACTCTGTGAGTCACGAGGTCTCCAGCACGATAGACGAACCCGATCTACAATGTTCAACTCTTTAGTGAACAACATCATTTCTTTCCACTTCGCACCTTACGCCAGTCGGCCGCATCATCGCTAAAGAGTGGCTGGTGTGACACACGACTGACTGGCATCCTAAGTACATGACCTAGTCATTTCGGTATGGGTAAACGTGGGGATTGAACAGAATAACTCCTTTGACAATCACTACCAAATACCCATCTCCTAATCTGTTCGTCACTTACTCGTTGGGGTCACCTGATGCGAGCGATCAAACATGGACATCGGTGGTCAGCTACCTGAAGACGGTTCTAGTCTTTTATCGTGAGCGGCCAGGTTTCCCTGCTGTCATGTAATACGGCCCTACCTGTCACCCTATTTACGCGACCATCAAGCCTTAGACAGATGACTTTCTATCGCCCAGAGGTGTCCTGGATTAGCGGATACCGCCCTAGCCTTAGAGGTACGCGTCTCTGTTTCACTGTCTACAAGTTATGCAACTTCTCATGTACACAAATAGGTCAGAAATCTGTGTACCTTCATGACCCACCATTAAATCTACGTGATCACAGCAGTCTGACAGGAACACATTGTAATTTGAGGCTGTAAAGCGCACTCCGAATTGTTTGGCAGAATGCGAATTATCGTCCAGAATTCGTTGTGTTACTTGAAAATGGTCAAACAGTAATGCCTTGTCGTCAGCATAATCAAAGTCAGTCAGTCTTTGACCAAGCGGGAAGTCCATGCCAGCATTTTGTGAATGCCGCAGACAGTCAGTTCTCTATTAGTTTGTCTATGACAGAATTAAACAAGAGTGGTGAAAGTGGACAACCTTGACATACGCCGATCCTGGTGCTCAAATTTTCAAATAGATCATCATAAAACTTAACATGAGTTGAAGTATGGGAATAAAGCGCCGACAGTATGTTTACATACTTGTTCTGTACACCTCTACGTTCAAGCGACTCTAGACGCGTAGATCGATCCACCGAGTCGAGTACACCCTTATAGACTGGAAATACCGTGATTGTTGGCCGACGGTACACATGACGCTGCTTCGGAATTTGGCGAAGGATGAAAATTTGGTCAGTGTATTATCGTCCAGGACGAAACCCCGTCTGTTCTCCTCTGATGTTTGTCTCCCGAACTACAGTGAGTCAGGACCTTAGTCAAGCTAATTAGAACCCCTATGGTTTTTGGAAAAGCCCCGGACACATTTCTTGAATATGAGAGCTATTATCTTGTGACTGTAGCAGAGAAGAATGTTCTCCATCGTCCACATGAGTTGGGACAACTGAGTCAAGTTAACTATTGGAGCCTCGTCACCTTCTTTATAAAGTTCTGGTACGAGATCATTGGGGCTGTTACTCTTATTACGTTTGAGAGCCTAAATGCAATTGTGGATCTCAATCTTAGTTGGTGGTTCTAAATCTATCGACCATGGTCCTACATAGCAAGTTTGTGGCGGCAATTCAGTCGAAGTAGTTGGTTAACTAAATTAACCTTCAGAGTGTTCGACCCGGTACTCTAATCTTCTGGACCTATTATGGACGAGTGTGCCATCTGCCTGTGATGGCTTCACTGACCGACGGTCGCCTTGGAGCAGTAGCACGGATAAGATTGAACAGTCTGCCTGTGTTCCCTGAAACAAACACTGTTTACCTTTCCTTAACACTCTCCATTAGCCAAGTTTCATGATCGGCAATCAGGCTACGATTCAGCTTTCGACGAATACCTCTCCAAACTTATGATTTGAACTGTCAGGGTAAATGTTCCCTCTGACATCTGATGACTAGGGATTCCTCGAATGTTTGTGTAACACACGAATCACTGTGCCGCATACTACAGTATGTGCCTCATGAATGGGCTGTAGAATTTCGGTCCATCAACTAAGTTTTCTACGTTAGTTTGATATTATGATCCACCAACGGCATAGCCGCTGTTGGCGGTGAGACCATTGCCCAGCAAGAATAAGAACAAAACAGCAATGCATCAACGCGTAATGTGAATCCAAGTATGTGTCCAAAAAAAGACAGTTTCGAATGAAACCTCGCCATTTACAGCTAACAACTATGTGGTCTATGTGAAACCAAACCTGATTCGGAGGAAAGAGACGCCAAGTACTACAGTGACATGCATTATGTATAACTGAAAACAGACTATGCTCAGTGCACGGTTGCAACGGTCACCCACCAGTATCGGACGATTTGCCGCTAGTCCGAGCCTGCCACTTAAACGAGACTCAACCTCACCAAGGCGGCCGACCTGGGTGTTTATACCCCTGGCCAAAATGAATGTATTAGACTCATGTATCAAACCGAAGAGAGCGATCAGACCAGAGTAAAAGGCGTCCCTGACACCGACTTCACTACAGCCGGTTGGACCATAAACAAATACAATTAAAAGATTTCTGAAGAGCTGGTCGTTACAGAATTTGCCAAGCGAATGGCATAAAATCTACCGCTAACTGGAATCCAATCTACCAGTGCGGCTGCGGTCGTTATGCTGAGGACTGTGCCTATTTCAACCTGACCGGTAGCAGCGGTCGTGGGATCACCCGAAGTGTATAACTAATATAAAGCAGACAGGACAGATGCCGTTAATTCCATACGCTGACTACTGTCCTGGATTATAGTCTTTAAAATGCAGCAAACATCGACATGCAACGTGTCTAACGTTTGTGCGAGAGCAGCCTGTTGACTTATCCGTTTGAGAGTGTGAACGTTGAAAGCATCTGTGTTAATCGGCATTCTAGGTCTAAGTGAGGGACAAGGGAGGCCCAAGGCTGGATGGTAAGAGATGGGACCTAATGGCACAGTGCTACCATGATTAGCAAAGTTTGTTGTGAGACCTGCAGAGTGGTCACTAGAAACGGGGATCTGAGGGGCTTGAGAGCCTAATTTGATAGGAGAGTGAGGAAGGTATCAGCAGTAGCCTGTCTATGCCTAACCACTCTGCTGCA
>JTDE01001903.1:28005-57377 GCA_014338405.1 Paragonimus skrjabini miyazakii | reverse complement strand
AAAAGGCTCTTTTCATCTCTTTCGATTGTTCGACCAATTATTGATTACGGTCATTGCGCAAGCTTTTAGTCAGCTTTCGTTTAAGTTCTCGACGGTCGTCATCATATTCAGAACCAGGTGGAATCAAGCGACCTTCGATCAAGCTTGACAATCTGTTCACTTGCGTGTTCTTCACAATCTTCTCTCTTGAATGTCAGTTAAGTATCTTGCACGTACGAGTGCATGACCTCTGGGCAAACGACCAAACAAAACAGACACACAACACCACGACAGTATTTAACAGTTGTGCTACCTGTAACCGACTGCTATATGATCGAGTTCTGTTCATGACTGAGAAGCGTGGATAGCAAGGACACAAGTTGTCTTCGTCAATCTGCGTGATATGTGGCGTCGAAAAGACGTTCGGTTGTCGCTGAAAGGAAGAGTATATAATGTCTATGTGTTCTGTTTTGCTCTATGGTTCGGAAACATGTTCTATTCACGGCAAAATATGTCAACAGACTTACTGTGTCTGACCGAAGTTGTCTGCATCAGTTAGCTCACACTGAAAGGATTGATCACGTGTGCAATACGGTCGTTCGCCAGTGAATATTCTGGAACTTTCGGGATGCGCGATCAATTGGTCTGTTGATCGCGTTTTACAGCTTGCGATGGTTCGGTCACGTACTCCGTATGTCATCTGATCATTTACCGTACCAGGCATTATATACTGAGACCACTAACAGTTGGGTAAAACCGCGTGGTGGTCAGGAAATATGAAGTCTCTGACTACTCTTTTGAGCAGTGTGTTGGTGTCGCCTACCTGATTGGGGTCCTTGTGATCACTCACATCGCTGGTTAGAAACGCTGTCCAAGGTGGCAATGTGACGCAGTCAATGGCATACCTGTATGCATGTCATTTCTAGTTCATTCGGTTAGTCTTTTATTAATTTTTAATCATTTTGGTAACGTTTTCCTCCAGGATGTTCCACGTCATTGTTGAGGTGAGTGGTGACCCGAGCTACAGTACCCTCTGGTCAGGCTCATGGCTGTTATGATGACGATGGGGGATCCCATCCAGAGCCGATGCGTGATTAGTCTGAATCATGTGGCAATGAGAGGCTTGGCTAGCCCGAGGGTGCAATGAATAAGACACTAAAGTTTGACTCTGATTACTGTTGTGTACAGCGGATGTATTGGAAGCTATATCAGGCTTTTGAATGATACCAAATGTTTTTCGACCGCATTGTATAATATGTCAAGGGTCAAGTTGAGAGTACCTTTTCTAATGCCCTCCTCCCGATTAGGAAGACAACAATGATGTAAGCAGAAAAATTGTATCGCTGTATGCTCATAGGACCGTACCTCACTACCTAAGCACTCACGCAGTCAGAAGTGTATAGGGGTTCAGGTGCCCACAACTGAAACTAACAGATCGTTGTTCGGTCAACTGAGTCCTCACTTATCATCACAACTTCGATGCGTTCGCCCGTACACGTTCGTTAAATAGCTTGTTGAACCGGTCATGTACACAGTCAGGTCAATTGCCTACATTGATACCTGTTCGATTCACACTTCAAAGGTTAGTGTGGACTACAAAAACAGCTGTGTACTCGATTAAGGCCCGACACAGCGCCAAACACAGTGTCCAACATGGTCAGCAACGTTAGTGTTGACATCAACAAAAAATCGCCTTGTTCAATGTTTGGCATGGCTCCTGGTCACGAACAATGCAACTGCTACTCAGGTTTTATCACACACTTTCATGCGATGCATCTAGAAGAATGACCGTTCCATGCCATACAACATGTTGAACAACACATTCTGTTTTGATGCCGCCACATGAACTGAACAATAAATAGTCTTACAGTGAGGATTTTGAACTCCAAGACTGATACGGATCCATCCAAGAAACGAATTACAATTCTCACATCAACCCATCCATCTGACACACCCTGCAAGCTTCCACAAGCTCCATCAGTGATCCACAACGATCCAGATTCTTTTGTTGTCCAGTTTTGTTATTCATCTATAGTCGGTACGTCGCTACTTACGTGTTGTATATCAGTATTTTTATTGGAGTTGTTATCTTCTGATTTTAGGCCATTTTTGCGTCAATAAGTGGGACATACAACTCTATGAGTGCATCTGCTTTTCCTCTGATTGATCTTTGGAATGCTTCACAAAGTTTCACCCGTTAGGACCGAAGTCCTAGTGAGCATAACCCTTCGAATCGATACAAAGCACAAAACTGGCCACTAAATCAAAGTAACAGAACAGGTGAGGCTACAATTTTAAACAGATTATTGTCTGACTGTACAGATTTGTGAAAAAAGAGCACATAGTTGAATAAAAGCGGATAGGGTGGTTTACAGCCCACATGAATCCGACAAGCATACAGACTGAAGTTACCCCGCCCGGGACTGGTGTACTTTTACGAGTGTGCACGAGTTTAGTGATCACTTGGTTAGGGTGATGAAAACAGTTTGTTATCCCTATGGTCGATTGGGTGAACATCGTTCACGTTATCCTTTAATGGTATCGGTCGTTCACTCAATCGCCACTTCTCACTCGTCACTAACTGCGACCATTCAACTACCCGACGTCGAAAGCGTATGCAGTTTCAGATTTGAAGTAAATGTTCCTGCTTTAAGCTCTATTGATGATGTGATCAAGGAAAATCAACTCACCCTCGTTGGTTCACGATGTGGCAGCTCATACAATATTCACACAAACTATTCAATTAACCTTCTGAAATGGAACTGTGATTTATCCGTCTGATTTCCGCATACCGAATTAGATGAAATGGTTTCGAGTAGAATGATCGGTATTAATCAAGGGCAAGATAGACAGTGTTTACTGAGGAGTCCATAGCAACGTCAGATTGCTTCATTCATCCTTAAGGAATAATTACTCAATCAGTACATAACAATGAAAGCAAAGACAGTTGAGGTGTGAGAAACGATGTATCGATCGGTCGGATGCGTGCAGAATCAGCACTTCAAACTATCTTATCCACTTTTCACCCAAAGATGCATTTTCTCATCAAATTCTCCGCAAAAAATAACGCTAGCAGTAACGACATCGGCTTAGAAACTCTCAGGAGTCAAGTGAGGATATCGAGCACTCAGAACGTCTAGTCTATCAAGTATGTTAAATTGTAAATTTATCCCCTGTTACGGTGGCAAAAGTACCATTTGATTTTAGCTGTTGTTAGTCCACGGTTGGAATGAAAATTCTGATGGAACGCAAAAAAAAGAAAGGGAGTACGATCAAGCGGAAGAGTGAAAAAGGTCATAGAAGTGTGTTCGTCAGTCCATACGCAACAGAATACACCGCTGACAGACTATACCTTTGCCAGTTTAAGATACCTTGATGTCAATTTAAGTTGTCATAAAGGGGGCTATAAGTGGGTTTTAACGTCCAACAGGGTCGTACGGCTACTGTGCCTATAGGTAGGCTGAAAAACACAGGGACTGGTTGGATTTAACGGGGTTAGGAAACGTGGTCTCGCCAACTGCACAGAATAAACAAAGTTAGCTTGAAATCAAGAGATCTTAAACTGAAAAAAAGTATTGTGATATCAATCTGTCTTTCAAGCTAATGCTTCACATTAGTGAGGCACAAGGTGCCATTGATTGGTCTGTATTGGTGATAATCGTCAACGGTGACAGATCGGAGATAGTTAAGATGTTTATTTATCTGGGTACGAGCGTAAGTACTGACAAATTCCACTGATAAAGCGTTAGTACAGGTAAATCTACTGTATCAATGAGTGCGTTGGTCTTACTCAGTGGTTGCGTCACGTTATGAGAATTCTAGTCACACTGGTTGCTATGGCAAAAACTTTCGGCACACGTTACGTTAAGTTTAAAGAAGTGGCAGTCAGAACGTGAAGTGGGCTGGAACGAGTAAAGCTCCCCTGTCGCCGATTGAGTCCGCAGGTAACGGTTAGCATTCTAGATGGGACTTAATGGACACTGTTTACTAGCAGTGCGATTGACGAGCTGTATTGTATTTAACACGTAGAAAACCACATAAAAATGACAAACGTACGGTAGTGTAAGAGAAGAATGCTACGCGTGTATTGAAGAAGAAAGATGTAGACGGAGAAGTTGAACTGATGCACACAGAAACTCGCAACTAAAGCGTCGTCGACTTCTAGTCGTCGTTATTTCACGCAACATCCTCAACCAAGGATGTTCTTTATCCTCTAGAACCCCTAACCAGGAGGTAGGGAACGCTCTATTGATTTAAGCTTCTGTGTGAGTATCTTTATACCCCGAACCAAAATCATAGGCTGGTGCAGAATTGAAATCGACGACGTTTCTAATATCACAAATTATGAAACAATGTTTCCACAATATAAGGCTTGTGAGAGGAATGAACAGAATAAGTTCGCACGATAACACGCTACTAAGTACTAACAAGTGTACATTGTAGCTGACGACGTACCTACAACAAAAACAAAACCATTCACCGATGAGTTAAGTGTGAGATCAGGCACACAGGGATAACGATTCACACACAACATGCACACTAGCTCGGTCAGTATCGACAAACAAAGATTGACAATTGATTCACGCAGTTTTTGATAAGTCTCTATCAAGCGTACTAATCAACTGTTGCTAATTGTATACACGATCTGCAATGCCTCGACAATGGTGCATTCAGAAAATGTTGCGCAGTCGATACAAATGACTGTACGATTTCGTTCAGTGACCCGTTAGTCAATGCTTGTTTTGTCATACAAACAGAATTAATTGCAGTATACGTTTAGGGAAATGTTCTACATAGGCTGTTGATTTGTAGCTTGTCGAATTAGAAATTGTATCTCATTCTGCATCCGTTATTTTCTCTTGCTGTAGCATCTCAATTTCACATATCATGGTAGATGCATAAATATAGCAGTGTTGGTTATCGCGAGATATCTAACCTGGCTAGCGACATATATCGTAATTAATTCTTTACGTTCCGTAGTAACCTGTTAAGATGTCATTACTTGGTCACCTTGAACGTTCTCTCAACCGTTTATGACCCCTTTAAATAACGTTCGCTACAAGTACTCGAAGTCCCGCGGATGGGTATTTGGACAATTATCTTGACACTTATTCAAGATTCTCCAGAGCTTATGGTGCAGTTAGACCGAACAATATCGAGACGACTGTCGACCACTTCATTGAAAGTCACCGGAGTCAACTATTAAGGGGTCTAACTTCGACAACCTCCACTTTGTATGCTTAGGAATGATAACGTTTTTGTTAATCACTTATGAGGTGACATTCCTACAAGGAGCCGTAAAATGTAACTAATCCAAACGGGCCTGCTCACATACCGTTAAAGAAACCTTGATAAAGGAATCACAGCTATTCGGACGTGATGCAAACTTATGCGTGTAAACATCGACTTTTCAACACATATAGATCAAAGAAGAACGACATACAATTAACTCCGTGATATCGCCTTCCGAAACACATCAGTGGCCAATGCTGATGCTAAACTGTTATATAATCACATAAGGAGAAGAGAATAGGACTAAAATCATGAAACCCGAAATCCAAACCCAAACAATCGACATCAAAGTATTTACACCTTGTAAACAAACAGTTGCATTATGAAAGTATGACGACACCAAGATGTTCATCGATTTCAAGTCTTATCCGTGAAGTGAAGATGCCAACTAATTGTCATCCACAAGGAGCACTATTTGTTGTAGTAGGTGAGGTGAATAAACAATGATTTAGGATAAAAAAAATGAAAAAGAATTACCGGTAGGGACGTGAAGAATTTTTCTCCATGATAAATTTGGGAAGTGAAGCCAAAAATGCCATACTGGATGACGAATACCATAACAGATTTCACTATTTTTGTAACTGCTTACTACAGACATTCAAATCTAAAAAATTGAGTCAAAACCGCAAAACTGATTAAAATGAAATATTAATCGTCCATTAGCACAAAGCTCCTACAACTGCCAGGACAATAAGAGGGCAGCAAATAGTTCCTTTTGAATACACAGGATAAGTAAAGCTTTTAGTTGGAAACTGCCATTACATGCTGAAGTTGTGGGTTGGTGGTCGTGTAGATGGCTCTGAATCTTCTAGCAGCGTCAGGAAGCTGCTTGTGAGCTCGGGCGGTATTGGCAATCACTCACATGGTATCGGTCAACTGAGTAATCTACAGTTGAATCCAACTTGGTATGTGTTCGTCAAGTCTTGTCTGCAACTGTCGCTCGGCTCTGCCGGCGAAAAAGACTCAACACCCATATTGATATTGGTAGATGTGTGATTTGGTGAACGGAGGCAACAGCAGTTTGACTGGGGATGTTGGGATGCGAAAGTTTTCGTAAAGGTGACTAACTGAACAGCATTAAAGGTCTGCTGGATTAATGACTGAAGACGATACAGCATCAGTAAGTTCACACCATTCATTTTAGAGGAAAGATTAGGAGCCACCATCTTTCTGGAAACGTCTAGCCTCATCCATTTCCATTGAGTTTGACTGAATTTCTTAAGAAACCAAGAATCATCGTTTTCCACGACCATATTTTGCAAATGTTTCGATACGGTTTCCAGCATATCCGCAAACGTGGTCACAAAATATAAGGACCTTGACTGCTCCACTAAGCAAAGTCAGTACGTGTCGCCTGCCTGGATGGGGTTCTCGTGATCACTCAAACCGCTGATTAGAGACGCCGTTTGAGATGGCGGTGTATCGCAGTCAATGGTGTACCTGTATCCATACCATTTCTAGTTCTTCCGCTTAGTCTTGTTTTAATAATTTTCAACCTTCTTAGTAACGGTTTCTTCTGAGATATTCCACGCCACTGTTGAGGTGAACCGTAGTCCGAGCCACAGTACCCTTTGGTCAGGCTTACGGCTGTTATGATGATGATATCCGCCAAAAAAAATGCGTCTAACCCAAGTGAATAGTTTTCAGAATGGACCATGTTTATAACCTATTGGCATGAGTCCAGTCTACAACGACCGTTGGACTGTTCTATCACATCTTCCAATGACGTGGATAACAAAAAAAAACGACAGTGAATCAGTGTGCACTTCCTAGAGGGTCATGAGGATACTGTTGTGTAAGTTGTTCATCACGTCTAATGCCGTTACTAGTTGCCACCGGCTTTACACGACAACTGATCTCCGAAATAATCGGAGATTACAGAAAACTGAGGACTTAACTTTCTGGCCTATCGAGATAAACATCGGTTAGAATTTATCCAAGAGGGCGTCTATTAGTCTGCAAGTTGCGTTGCAATGCACAGATAAGAAACGCACTAGATTGATAGTGAGCAAACCGATCTTTATGTCATGTTCTCTGCAGAAATCCAATCGATACTGGGGTATTTAACACAGCTGAATGTTTGTGAAATGGGATTCCATATCCACATAAGTCTACGTTCATGGTGCCTAGCAGAATGACTGATTCAAAACGGCTCTTTATGTTATATTTGATAAAGGAATCACAAACTGATTTCAGGAGTTTAACCAACCATCTCATGAGCTCGTAATGCGATAAACTGGTCATATTGGTCAAAGGGGGGGACGTTTGACATATGCATCCTTGAATAGCAATAAGGTTCAGGTGCTACGTCTCCTGCGGTTTATGAGAATTGAAAAGCAGCCTCATCGATGAATCGGCCTTTCAGAAGTGTCTGAAGTTCGTTCATTAATTGCTTTCTATTGTAAGAGGATTACCTTGCTTCCGCTCAGATTGAAACTTGGATTGGTCACTAAGTACAGGACATTTTGCTCACGTATTCTGTATGATGCAAAACGATCACTCTAAAACACTTATGTTGTTGGGCAAGCAGTAAAAATTTATTCGAATTTCGCACTTTCGACGTCTGTATATGCTTTTTACTGAGTGATGTCTTTTGTCTACTTGGTGTAATTTGGTACGGATGCCCTAAATGTATAAAGTTGTTTTTTAGCCACCCTCTGTTTTGGTTTGAGGTGCTTCTAAATCAGAATGTTGTTAGAATAAGTACTCGAGCTGTGCATTTAAAGGGAACCGTTCACTATCCTTTTGTTGTATGACAGGCAGTTTCGTTGTGAGTAGTATACTACTCACAAGTAGTATATTACCCAAAGGCGACATTCAGGAACAAAAGGGCAAGTTCCGAACGCCAGGAAGACGACAGACAAGAAGAGACTATCGGACTAGTGTGTACGCGATATGGCAGAAGTTCCACCAAGGCGAATGACAACGTACTGTCATCCGATGTATGTGAATGCATATCTGACGTGCAAATGAGTGTACGCGTCCGAGGTTTGATTTTTGACGACATATATGGGAGTTTGCACAATAAACGAACTATCAAGCCAAGCGTCGTTTGCGGTCACAACACTTTCATTGCTCTGACGGTATTAGGGGCTGCACACTAACTGATGATTGGCATTTGATTGTAAGTTATTTTGCAGCTCGGGTTTGATATTGGTAGATTTGACATCCTATGATAAGGATGTGGCGAAATCTGTCACATGAGCCGTAGAGCACACCGTTACTGACTTCACCTGTCATAGTTACAAACAGGTAGGTCAAATTTGATCTAGCGCTGAGGCTGACGTGATTCACACAGTCGGTGGCTAAAGAGAATAGGAGAAACGGTAGCCAATTGGGTTCAACGGCGTGGAAGCTGTCTGTGAGTTAAATCGGTTTTCGGTGAGATGAGTACAAATAAGGAGACAGGGCAGTGAAAACATTAGGAGAGTGTCTCGCTGATAACGTCTAAGTTGTACCTACGGTCCGGTTGTTGTTTTTTAACTTGCAAACATCTCGACGTGGAGTGTTTGAGTGTAAACATGGAATATCAGTGTGGTAAGCCCTATTTTTTCCTCCATTTTCTTTCTAAACTAGAGTTTGTTCCTAGTGTAGTTTTATGGCAGTTAGGCAGCAGTATCAACCATTGACGCATTCCCGTTCATGATAGGATCTATCGTACAAACAGTTTTTTTGCATCAGAGCAGTGGGGCAGCAGTATGTACTAGGCACGAACCAACAGTTTGCATAACCTGACGGTTTCATCGAACACTCTGAAGGCCGATAAATAATTGGCACAGCAAAACGTTTGATGCACATGTGTACTTCAAACGACAACACGGATTACCAATTGCGTTGTTCACAGCCACTGCACAAACACACAGAGTAAGCGGCAGTCATAAAACCTCGTGTTTGATTGACCGTTTTCGCATACACGTCGCGGATAAAAATTCAGTACGTAAAGGCGAAAGCGGGCGAACACAATGCCCGGGGCACGCACTACGCGGAGAGGGAACATGGCACGATGCACACGAATCGACCGTCTATTTACGTTCGGGTCAAGGTGACACGAGAATGCTGTAGTGGTTGGACTTCAACCTGTTACAGTCACTTAATTGGATGGGCATGGATTGGTTGCGAATATGCGTGGGCAGACCGATGCGGCTATGCAAATACACACACGCACCTACATTCATAAGCAAAGGCGCAACAAAATAACACGCTGACCGAGGCAGAAAACTAACCACAGCGTCCTAACACGAGATGAGGTCAAATTCAATCCACATTGCTCGATGTGTAGTCAGATGCGCGGCCTGAGTGAACGGGTACATATGTGGACATGCGCGAAGCAAACGATCTACCACCAATTGACACAACTAGTCCGCGTCGCATCACGACAGACAACGGAAATCGAGCGCCAATGATAGGCTATGCGAGGAATGAGCAAACGATCATACACACAGGTGGATATGGAAACGAGGCCAGTGTGACGGTGACACCGCGGGGAAACCATCATATCAACATGTAAAGACATACACGCACACTCTACTTGGCAGACAGGCAGCCACCAAAATGTGAGCAAAACATACCGGTGAAACCGCGCTGTGGTGACAAGTGTAAAAGCAACCCCATAGTTAACAACTGAAACACTGCGCACTCGGCGTAAAAGCAGTCAACCTAATCGGTAAATTAGGATAATCGGCTGACAATTGGATGACGCTAGTCACCGATGTAGCAAAGTCATACAGTTTTCATTGCAAAGTTGTTGCGGCTGGACATGACCATTGACTCCTGCAGGTTGCACTTCCGTACGATTTGGATAAGCGATGTATATAGTAGTCAGGTTATTAACGGACGCGGTAGATTCGAGACACAATCTTCACCCAGATGGGATCAAACAAATATAGCTCGCTTGCGGAAATAGCACCGGAGCCGAGGCTACTACGGTTCCTATCGTGAAAGTATACTGTAACTATTAGGGTTAACACGCCGAAACATACATTCTTTCCAAATGAACAAAAGCTTATTTTCAAAAACGTAAGTATAGCTCCTAATGCCACTCCAATCCACATTCATGGTGATGACAGAATGACCATAAATTCACATGATTTAGCTATCTACACATAGACAACAGCGTTTTTGTTGTTCTACCGATTTTAAATAGAGGTTTTGTTGAGGCGTAAGCCAAATTTAGTAACATTTTAGCCTAGGAAAGCTGATCAGAACTAGAAGAAAGATCAGTACGATAAATTCAGATGGAGACTGCCCAGGATTCAGCATAGCGCTTCTATCTGACGTTTTTCTCAATGCACCAATCAAACTGACATAAAACAATATGCCCTTGCACTCTTTATTCAATGCATTTGACCTAAACTCTTCAACTCCTAAAACTTAAGAATTCGTTGAAATTTCGAGTGCATTAGCATCAATTTCAACGTTTGTTCATCTCTTTTTAAATCGTCATTCTTTTTGACGTTCTTTTCAATGCTTTACGCGTTTTTATTTGATTCGATTTCTATACCCTGATTTTCGTGTTACTCACTTTTGGTAACGGATACGCGAAAGCAATCTTTTGTAAAACGGAACTGCGGTGACAACACCATTCACAAAACATCTTGTTCTGCAGAAAAGCCAACCTCCTCAGGTTTTCAATGGTAGTTACTAGACATCCAGCCCACGTATGTTCGACGGCTCTTCGTTCATGAAAGCAGACGTATTTGTTGACTACCCTCCGTAATTCGATGAATTCGTGTTTTACGGTCACGTGTCAGTGGGACAGCTGACCAACTCTTTCTTGTGAAACTGGATACATGCACGAGCAGTTAGTTGATGAAGGGAACCACAATGATGTTAGCACATACTGCCCGGTAGATAAGCCATCTCGAAATGAAGCATTTTTCAGAGATTTTCGATGACACATAGTTGAATGTCTGTGAGAAAGAAATAGTAGATACCGAATTGTTTTTCACAGTTCGGTGCGTTTGTCTCACTTCCAGCTTTGTCTCTGGATAAGTTGGTTAGGTCCAGGAGTTTCATTCTAGTACTCAACGTTTTCAACTCCAATACTATTCCTCCGCGGTAAATGAGCATGACGTCTGAAAAATTGCCATCGCAAGACATTAAAGCTTTATTTCATCCGATTTGTTCCAAAAGGGAAAGGAAGTTGAACTTTTGCAAATTTTTTCTACAAGTGACACCAACGATGGTAATCTCTGGACCAGATTGGACCTAGCAAGAACCTTTCAAAAGACTTTACGGAGAACAGTTTTGATGAAAGCCCTGTATTTCATTTCGAAGGGTCCCATTGTGAAGCTATTTCTCTTTACACAACAGTTATATTCTGCTTTCTTGGGTCAACGAGCGTTGAGTTGATGCTTTCACGGCTTTTCGAACTGAGACAACCAAGAACTGATGACAACCGTACGGAAATAGTGATTGAAATTATGTTACTAACGGCTTCTAAAGATATTCAGATGAAAGTGGAATGAGATATTCGTGTTTAGTCTCTCCATATTTTCTAAACATGGCGGAAATTTTGTAGTTTCCCAAACGCTACAATATCCTGAAAATCATACTCCATATTTCAAAAACCCGTGAGAACCATGATCATTTTTCCCTAGGACATTCGGGTCCGACAAGCCTCACAAGGCTTAGCAATGATTTGTGAATTCGAGCAAGGCCTGAATGTGAAACCTCCAGGATCCTGACGTGACATCGTAGCTCAATTGTTGTAACATATGTCATTTAGAAACATGCAGCTGCTGAAGCTAGTTGGAATTTAGCTGAAGCCCAGATTTTTCACATTTAGGCCTGTATCTAGCTAGCAAAGTTGCCATACAGTAAAATCGAGTATCAGGCTTAACGAAGAACCAATGTGTTAATAATTAACAACCAAATCATTGCCAACGGTAATGATACGCTTGTAGACGCACATGCTGGGTTATCAAAGCACCTCGGGTAAAAAACGGCCCAGTGTAAGAAAAATGTGATGACGGTGTAGTGTAAGTAAATTGTCCGATTATTCACGAGGCTTCAGCTAATAAGTGTTTAAAGATTTTCTTATTTTTGTTTACAAATGACGCTTCGTTTCTGCACAACGACCTTTTGTATCACCTTTGCATGCTGTTCAAATTGATAAAAGTGACCTTGCAATACAATACAAATTTTCTGCACATCGGCCTGCTCTTCTCTCCGTTGTGCAGTCGTTTGACGAACCTATCATCCAATTTTTTTATAGCTCCGTTGTACTACGAACATCGTCGCATCCCGGATCGCGCTTCAACAGTCTACGGAAACTCTCTGGTATTCCCCATTTCCGGACACTGCCAATTTGGAATATTGTGGTGGTCATCTTGAACACATGTGAGTCATTCTTTTGATTACCGTAACTTGCTGGAACCTAGTAACTATTTTGTTTCATTCGTTCATCTTGTTATCACCGACAGCTTAGTGAGGTACGCTCGCATTTACCTAGTTTATTCAGTAACTCGTCTTGATCACTACAAGTGCTAACACACCACACAAACTGGAAAACACAATACGGAAAGTAGAACTCGAGACCACAGCTCGTAGCAGTCCATCCTCGCACAGAATGTTCAGCGTTCGTTTAAGAACACCAGTGTTTCTGACATTAGCCGCATATGGTTGGATCACTGTGTCCAGAGCAGTAGCGTTCGCTGGCTTGTTTTCGGGACGAAAGATTCAGCTAACCAGTCAGCGGAATAACCTAGTTTCACAGACCCCGTTGTCTTCGACTCATTTCACAAGTTTCACCTCAAGACCTGCCACGTTGAGCTTTGTTTAAGAAGCGGCAATCTAGTGACCAACGCACAACTTGAGTTCAGGACATGAAAGCACTGAAGTATGCTTTATCAGGGCGTTTTCGGCTTCCCCGTTGGAACCCGAAGGACAATGAACAGCTTTAGCTGAGGATGCTGTCTGACATAAGAGAGAACAGAAGTCAATGACGTTTGTAGTACGAGTTTGTGCACAGATTTGATACTTATATCTCCAGATTTCCCTTCTCATTTTGCAATTTGTCTTTCACAGCTTCTGCGGTCATCATCATCACTATCATCATCATAGACAGCAATACATCAGTGGTTCACATTGATGCTTAACAGCCACACAACCATGAAGGAAAAAAAACCTGTGTGAGAAGAGAGTGAGGAAGAAGGGGAGGGGAATGGACCTAACTACTAAAAATAGGTACGTCTATATTCAGACATACATCAAGGCGCCTACGCCTTGCTTCTGCGGTGCGTTTATCAGTTCACGCAGCTGCTCGTTTCAAATATGTCAAGCATACAATGGTTACCGAAATTGCAGGGTGACACAACGTACACAAACGTGCGCAGTGCAACATGTGACAAGTCAAACAGAGTTGAATATAACCTACCTCATCATCATGTCATCCGGGTGGGAATGTTGCTAACAGCCTAATTGTCCGTGCGTGAGAAATTAAAATACACTGGGAATAATGTACAGATCTCTCTTTCGCCAGCTATACAGAATCAAGAAATGGCTTTCAAACGATGTGAAGAAACACTGGAAGAGAAACTTCAATTAACCAAATCCTGTCGTCCAATGGGAACAGATGGTGTCCGACATGACGCATTAGACGAGCTGAAAGTCAGAGGAAAAAAAGAAAGTTGAAAACAAATGGCTGAAACCTCAGAATGCTTTTGGCGTCCAAAAAATTACAACGGTGCAAGTTTTACAGAAGAAATATGACGACTTGAAATCTTGAACACCAAGTTTTGATATAAATAGGTGAGTAAAATGTCATCTTCTATCTGCCACGCGCACTGTGACATTCCAACGTGGGACCCGTGCTCCAATACATTTGTCAAGTATAATTCAACTTCACTTGCAGCCAATTTGATTTGCACAAAACCTCAGTTACACAGCCTTGGGCAAAAAGGGTATCCGTAGTGCTCAGATTCAACGGTAAACGTAAACCCTATTGAACTCGTTCAGACAAACTGTGGTTTTACATACATACATGGACTGACTATCCACTCGCCTAAAGCAACTGAATAAATTTACTGCTGTAGTTTGGTTGCATCGTTTACATAATTTCTGACGAAAGTAAGTAATTCAAACGGTCATCATTTCTCATCCAGCCCCGCGTAGGATCTCCATTAATTCGCTTGACTCAATATGACTCTGTTGAGGTTGGCATATCGATTGAACATCACGAAGAAAATTGGTAACTGACTGGAATTTTGAAGGCGGAAAGTTTTCGATGAATGATTGTTGGATACAGTTCTATTTCCTACAGAAACAATCTACTTTTCGGGATATTCCAGGCAACGATTTACTTAGTTCTTCTGCAGAGAACATACAGGTCATGTTAAAACGATGAAATGATATGGACGGTCTGTACGATATGCAGATTGCACCTTCAAAGTGTACTGTTGATACAAAATTGGATGGGCACTGACTTTGTCCTTGTTATTGCTGGCAAACCGCTGAAAACTATCGATCGTTTCACCCACCCAGGTAGTGTCAACTCGTCGGCCGATAGTATTCCTGACGGTGTTTCCATGAGGGTAGCGAAGACACTTAGTGCATTCGCCAGCTTCCATCGCTTGTGGCGTCACAAAGACTCTCACTTGTCGATTAAAAACAGAGTTCACAATGTGTGTGTGTGTATGCGTTCAGTTTTGCTCTGTGGATCAGAGACTTGACCCATTTGTGCGGAAGATGCAGATGGACTTTCGGTACCTGATCACTGCTGTCTCTGCCAGTTAGCCTTTAACAAATGAGTTGATTTTGTGAACAACGCGCCAGTCCATCGGTGTATATTTGGGAAATGTGCAAGCTGGCGACCGATAACCGAGATAGTGAGAATGTACAGTCTTCGCTGGTTAGGTCGTGTACTTTGTATGCCGACTGAGCGTCTACCATACCGTGCAGTGAAGCTGCTTCTGGTTGGAAGAGACTGCAAAACAGCTTTGAAAGCCTTGATTACTTCGTTGAACAAGGTTAGTAGGTGCCACCTACCTGGATGAGGAGTTCGCGATCATGCACATCGCCGATTGAAAGCTCTCTACGACATGGCACTGTGTGGCAATCAGTGACGAGCATGTGCCCACAAACTTGTTGACTCTTCTTTTCCATCAAACTCGGCTGATCTTGTTGGTTTCTTTTATTTTTCCTCGCTGTGCATTGGTACTTATTCATCACTGTTGGATTTCGTGGGTCATTGTCAAGATTAACGACAACCCGAACTATTTTATCGGTGATTAGGGTGAAAAGAACCTGCCGCAAGAACATTTACTCAGAAAATTGTCCGACCATCAGTAACCTATACACCAGAGCAATAATGCTAAGATCAATTGGTGCAACGCTTAAAACTAAGCTCTTCAGAGGTATAATGGTAAATAAAACAAATGCAGTTTTTTAACAACTCGCAATAACCAGTAGATGCTACACTTTTCTTCATCAAAGGACCAACGAGATAGTACCATGCATAAGAACAAAAACAGTTGAACAGTGTCAACGAAAAAGTGCGCTTCTGTCTATTTTGAATTATTCAAGATGGATTGTGAATTGTTGCCGTCAGCAGCGTGGTACTAGAATCGGAACAATGAACCCACCAACTGTGCGAAACGACAAAAATCAAAGTTTTGGGCGAGTTTCTCAGTACCACCATGAATGAAGCTAGCACGCCCTGATTACTAGACTCAACATTACTCGTGGCCGTTTTTTCAACGTCACTATATCCGTTAATGTTATCGTAATGATCGGGACTATTATGCCGTGTATTTTGTAAGGAGCACCTTAATATGTGCTCACAGTCGAGTTCTGTACTGACCTAAAGAGAAAGAGAATCGCTTATCGCTCTGTAGAATATTAATGCTGACCTATATAGGGCAGGTCAAATGAGGCAATAGTTTGTCAACTTCCTGAATTGATAATAAGACAAGGCGAGCGTATTACGACGGGGGTGGCGGGCCTGAAAAGAAGGGACTGTTTACAAGCAGTATAGCACGCACAGCTGTGCGCTCAGGTGAAATTAGAACCACCATATAATTAGTGTCTAATCACTGATGAGTAGTCGGGAATTTGGTTAGTTTCAAGTTGAACATCACCCACAGCTGATCGCAGCTGTCGCACTCCCATAGACTTTCCAATCGGCCCCTTTCGAAAAGAAGCACTAGACTCGAGGTTCGCTTCTGTTAGAACAGCTCGTCAATAGTGCATATCATTGCCACGGTCGGGACTAGAACTTCGACCACTCTCTCGAGGTAGCCGTGTTGATGAACGATTAGAGATAACCTGATCCGTTTTACGAAATATCCAAATCTCATGATGTTTTCACATTTGTAGACTATTTGAAAATAGGTATGTCGGAGGCACTGAATAGCAACCCTTAGTATGAAAGGGATATCTCCGAAACCGTTTGAAATGGGATTCCTATCGTCCTCAGTTGATATGCAGAAACCGTTGACGGTTGGAAGATTTTATAAATAAGATTTGTGAGGGTTTTTCGATGATACAGCTATATGGTCGGATGGGGGCAGACAAGAGGGAGATATTGGAAAATATTGGCACAAGGGATGTAGGACATTTGAAAGATCTAACTGCACTCTGGACGTCATCATCATCATGATAGACAGCAATACATCAGTGGTTCACACTGATGCTTAACTGCCACACTACCCTGAAGAAGAAAATAAAAGCAAACCCTGCATAAGAAGAAAGAAAAAAGAAAGCGAAGGGAACTAACTACTAAAAAGCAACGTCTATGTTCAAACATTTAACATCACGGTGCCTACACCTTGCAAACAAACAACCGAGCTGCAAGTGATAGTAGGGCATCATCAGCAAGACAGTTTACAGCTTTTACTGCCCCGCGTCATTAAGTACACTCAATTCACAGACAACAATCACGCCACTGAGCTCGGTTAACCGGTGCAGTGTCCGTTTTTGACCAGAAGCGTTAGCGGCATGCAGTGGGAATATCGCGTCACAAATGACGAAGGTTACCAACGTGTCTTCGAAATATATAGATTCTGTCGATCCCTGACCATACTGATCTCGTCTCAGGCTTTATTGGTGTGATCACATATTACGAATGCCAACCCATAACCTGTCACCTAGTGCCTCATTTGAAGGTGGTGGGTTAGGGTGAAAGCAGTAGCGGTGGCCAATGTATGGAGTAGGTTCGGGATATGAAGGCACCCACACTGAAACTTGCTTCAGTAGGGCGCTCCCGGCTTTCTGACCGAGGTCCGAAGGACAATGGACACATTTAGCTGAAGACGTTGACCTTACACAATGCGTTTTGTCTCTTATTGCGACACGTTTGTGATTTCAAGTTGTTTACATGGTAAGTGTATACCAGATCTGGTTACTACAAACGTTACCGTCTACACATTTTTGCGAAATCTGACAGCAGTTCGATCACATGCAGAATTCCAACAGACATCTGTTGGTATAAAAAATTTGGAAACGAATATAAATGGCTGCATTACCTATGTGGACCAAAATGTGCCCACAGAATGGGTGAATGGATCTCAGGCTGTCAAGTTCTCCATTTCTCGTTCTCATGAACAGCACACAATATCGATGAGGAGATCAACATGACTGTTTCGTTTGTGCATGGTCGAGGCACGAGATTTTGGTAGTAGAGGTAGGTGGTTAATTTGATTCATTTTAGCACAACAAGCCAACGCATGCACACACACACAAACCCAGCGGCGGTGCGAGCAAAGCGAGTCTCCCACAGCCGTTGGATGTACAACCTAAATTTTGGCAACACTTATCGATTACACGGTCATTCAAGGTGGTTCAAATTAATGGCGCGCGCGCGCTCGCAAGCGACTGCGCGCGCAAATCAAGACAAAATTAATATGATTGCTCCTCCCTTTACTGCTACTGTAGAACAGACATGTGACCGGAAGGACAGACGAGCGGACAGGGTAAGAAGATGGTGGAGGAGACGAGAATGGCAGTGGCAACAAACAGGCGTGAGTGCGCATTCGCGCGAGTCGGGACAAGAATTACAGTAGTGCGGTGGTAAATTAGGTCTCAGGCAGGATGAGATACAGGCGTAGGAACTCTAGGGTTACTCTAGGGTATACAAACAACACGAGGCTCCCAATGATGCATTTGAAATACGAATTCAGGATCGGGTATGTTATGTTTACGTACCAGGTGCAGAAGCGAAGTTTAACTGAGATAACGAAGAAGGCATCACTAGGGTTTAGTCTAAGTATTGCGGCTAACAGGAAACACTACATGAAGTGTCCGTGAATACTGCAAGCTCGGCCGATGCACACAAACAACTAGGAAGTCGACACGCAAGAACCGAGTGGTAATGAAGATGATTGACAACCAAGCACGCGAGACTGTAAAAAAAACCGGTCTGAAATTAGTCAATATGCACATATTAATCATTCCGGACAGCATGAGGATGTGTACATCACTAGCAAAATGAAATTCAAACACCTGGTTCGTTGTTTCCAGGTGTACGAATATAGTTTGCATAGTTTAAAGCCGTACCAAGCCGTAGCGATTGATGTAAGCCATATGCGTGGCTTGAAGTCCCGCTCACTAGGCGTAGCAGCAAGGTCTTGACAAAATCAGGTGTTATATAATCAGTCTGATGATGAATAACCGAAAACAAGCTTGTTGTCTGATGACTACTCTGGGGTTTTCTAACCATCTAAAACGAACGTTCAATTATCGCGGATAAATAGCTCACGTTACTACCAGATGAAATAAGGCAACTTTTTCCCGTAACAGATTTGAACAGAAACAGTCTTTTGCAAAATGTATCTCTCGGGCACATTCCGCTGCATCTCATCAGGTACATACTGAAGTCTGTGGGTTTATATAGCAAAGTTCAATCTGAAGCTAAACAGCAAAATCAACAACCATACAAAGACTCACACCGTCTACCGGAAACACACTTGAACTGGGTAGTACCTGAACTTTCACAGTTTTGTGCCGATCCATTACAAGTGGAGTCTGGTGAGAACTTTGTTCTATCGCGCAAGACGAATCTGTTCGAGAGAAATTGGTCAAAGAGATGTCATCATTGAGAGCCACGTTTAAAGAAAATGGTCACACATTGGCATTTCTATGGAAATTTAGCAAACAAAAGCCGGCTGCAGCGATGTGTCCAACAGCTCTCAAACTAAATGTCTAATTCCGTCTGCCACACTGTTAATAACCCGCCTCACGGCGGCTACGGGACGCACATTCAATGTAACCCAACCGATCCAGCTGTTCACCACCATCCGAATCCCAACACCACCTCTGAAAACACTGCTACCACATCTATGCATTCTCGTGTGAGTGCCGGGTCAATTACATAGGCAGAAAGTAGCGGCAGTTACGGAATCGGGTCAACGAAAACACTGCTACCACATCTATGCATTCTCGTGTGAGTGCCGGGTCACTTACATAGGCAGAAAGTAGCGGCAGTTACGGAATCGGGTCAACGAACACATTCTAGTTTGGGTTCGCAAAACATTCATAAATACCATAATGCCGGACTCAAGTCAGAATGTGACAAATCACAAGGAACCGGCGTCTTCGATCGCTCGACACCTGTTGACATGTCAACCCTAAACGAACCTGGAGAAGGCCTTTCGGGTAGATTACGCAGCAAAAATCGAAGGTTTCTCTGGTTTGCGAAGGCGGTAGCAATTAGCGAATGGAAGCCACCCCTGAATGTACGTGAATGTGTTTGTGTGGTTGTTGATTTTGTTGTTTAGCTTCACAATGTCCACTGAACTTTGCTACATAAACCCACAGACGGTGGTATGTGCCTGATGAGATACAACGAAATATGATCGAGAGATATAGTGTGCAAAAAACTTTCTGATTTATCTGTTCAAACAGTATGACGTGTGAATTCGCTCCACAAAACTAACCATGAGTATTTGGATAAAATCATGTATATAAGATGATTTTGAAGACGATATCGGGAAAGACAGATGGAAAGTAATTAAACTGCAATCACGATACAACGGGTTCATGCGCAAACAGCCCAGGAAGTATCGATTATTGTGCGACATCACTTAAGGAGAAAAAAGAAGGCACGTATCAGCCTACGGTCACTGCTTCATGCTACAAACAACAAAATAACTTGGGAATATGCGGAACTTTGCGTAAATTGTGAAAAGTGATTACGAAATAATGTGATTAAAAAAAAGTACTAAATGACGGTAGAGATTCCTCGAAAAATGTATCGGTTACAACTTGCATCTAGTTCAAATCAATCCATGGTCCAAATTGTCACTCTAGAAGATGCTCGGGTGTGGAACGAATAAACGCGTGCTGACTACAACAGGTTAGTGACTAAATATTTCCGATCTGAAAAGGGACCTTGACACAATAAAAAGTACGACTGCACTACCTCGATAACCCAAACTGGTTAACTATTGATCGTCATGACAAAACCAAATCACACGCGAGTGGTGATTAGTACTTTTATCAACAAGGTCAACTTATAGAAAAGCGAACTCTGCAAGATGCGCGGCAGGAAATAAAAACAATGGTTAAGTCGAACTCTAGATGTTGAGAGCAAAAATAAGAATACGTGATCAGAAGCTGTAAAAAAAAGTGACGTTGCATGCTGATTACCGGAACCAACCACCACACATGCCGCTAAACATCGACAATAAAGCGTGAACGAATGTAAGAAGGTTTCCGGTAAACAGCCCAACAATGTAATCGTGCCAGCAAAAATATTCGATCAATGCCATACAGAAATGTGAGGTCAATGTGAGACCAATGGTGCAGTGGTCAACACGGTTGCCTCATGAAAGAGTAGCCAGAGTTCTGGCCCCGGCCGTGCCAAGAATATGCACTACTGACGAGTTCTAATAAGAGCGAAACTGGAGGCTACTGCTTCTTTTCGAAAAGGGTTGACTGGAAAGTGTGTGGGAATGCGACAGTTGCGATCACCTGTCGGTGATGTTCAATGTATATGAAAATCCAAATCCCGTACTACCCAACAGTCATCCATAAAGCAAGTTATTCTACTTTTCCTACACAAAATTCCCTATCGAAAAAGATGGAGTTTTCGGACTACACGGCAAATGATGCGTCAGATATTACATAAGTATAATCAAACTAGCCGAACATAAACAGAAACGTTCGATGTAAACTGGACTTGGGCAGGTAAGGGTTAAGGTTTTTGTCAACAAGTTGACATGCAGTCCCACTCAATATGGACAAAGTTATCGAGTTTTAGGATGTAGAAAGTGAAAAACTCAAAATATACATATATACTACTTCCCAGGTGCTCAAATCCAAGAACAGGAGTGTACAGGAAGGGCTTTGGAGGTGCTTGGTATGGAAAACTGACTGGTGAGATAACGCGAAAAAGCACGCGGCATGTGAGTTCACAATCATTCACGATACTTCCAAGAGACAATTTCGTTCAAGAAACACTTACGAGGTACTGAGAAAACAAACTACACTGAGAACACTTTTCCGGACTTTAACTGAGCCGGACCAAATCCAGCTTGTCAACGTAGTGAACTCAAGTTAGATTCACCAAAGTACGTAAAACCGTTGGCCAGTAAACTTCACACGTCGCACTGACAAACTGAAGTTTGATGCACAACCGATTAATGAACGTAGTCTGAGACAAAATCAGAGGCATTTTCGTTGCCCCAACCACGATGAACCAAAGTCCATCAGACGATCACTAGAACGTGCAAACGAGGCTCATCAAACATGATCACCTGCGAATGTGCAGGAGATCTCAGAGATTCCGCTTCGAAACACGAAAACTTGACACTATTAGATAAGGAAGTGTAAGTGGACACAAAATCCTTCGACAGAAAAACAAGGAGAATTAAACAATGCTTGTCTACCTTTTACAGCTTCCTAAATCAGCAACTGTACAATATAATTCTTTCATACTACCCTTCCTAATCTGTTTCCCATTCTCCATAAAAGAGTGGTAAGATTGCAGTTCTATTAGGCAAGAATTACCGGGTTTGAATCATCATGTATATCTGAGCAGTTGAACAGTATTGAAGATCGTTTGCGATTCTCTGGCGACAAGACAATAGTGACTGAAAGGTGTAACGCTGGTTAATTTGCTCTCTTTATCCTTTAGTCTGATGGACGCATTGATATTAATTATTAGTTATCTCAAAAGATGTTCCTTCATTGTTCTGTGGTGACTGCACAACTGTCACAAGTTATACTCCAAAACTGATACGCTAACCATCAACAGACAGTTACTAACGGTTGCTTACCAGACATTTTGCACCGTAAAATTGTATGTCCGTCTCATTTTGTTCAATCTTGTGTTCATACCTGGGGGGGGGGGCAAAATCTGCTTCTGCAGCTTCTTTTGCATATGCTTCTTCGTCAGATCTTTCGAAATGAGTAATATTGGGTGCGGGGTCAGATGCTTATTTGAATGGATCTTAGAATACTGTCCAGCTTGACTCAGCAGTGAAGGAATGAAAACAACCAGTCATAAAAGTAGACCCAATGGAGTTGAATAATTCTGTCAACGTGATTAATGTATTCCGTCCAAACTACCGGGCTAACATAGCCCAGTCGGAGGTAAAGAGATGTTGAACTTTTACCGTGGCTGAAACCTCTGGAAATCATCTAAACGACCTACTCATGTACCAATAAAATTGTTTCGTTCAGACTCTGAACGTTCTTTGGAAAACCCTCGCTCCGCAGATGCGTTAAGACTGAGTATTCAAATGGAATCTTGACTGTCACTTGCCACTGATTTGTCAGATTTTATCAAGTCAATTTTCCTGATTATTCCACTTAATGACCACCTTGTACGATTGTGGTACAAATGTGGATGGATTAAAGCTGAGAAAGAATAATCGGAAGGAAGCACGTTCGCTAAACTGTATTCACGATTGCTATGAACATACATCTTCAAATATAGTCAATGACTAAGGTGATCGCGAATAGCAATGTGCTATTCTCCAGTCAGATAGAATTTTCACCTTTTGATTGTCTGATCTAGTTGTGCCAACATTCCTCTTGCAATCCTCTAATCAGTTTGCGCTTCCGCTGCAGCCAGTCCTCGACATATGCAGAACCAAAAGCGATGCTTACTCACACAGTTCGTCAACCTGGGAGGAATCTAACCATACCAAGCTTTTATAGACACTGCGACCTAATGACGCGGGGCAATGAAAGCCGTAAGGAAGCTGTCTCGCTGATGACGCCTTACTTTCATTTACAGCTCGGTTGTTTGTTTGCAAGATGTAGGCGCCCTGATGTTGTATGTTTGAATATAGACGTATCCATTCTTAGTGATTAGGTCACCTCCCCTTTCCCTTTTTTCTTCTCTCTTCCTATACAGGATTTGCTTTTTCTTCTTCTTCATGGTTGTGTGGTAGTTAAGCATAAGTGTGAACCATTGATGTATCACTGTCCATGATGATGATAACGAGCCACTGCGACATTTTTCTGATGCCCGGTAAGTTCCCTTATTTTGTTCGTCTATGTTGTTTCATGAGTCTTCCCTACAGTCACATCTCTCGCATGCCAGACAAACATATTACGTGAGCAAATGACCAAACGAAACGAGCACGACCTAACTTCAAGTGGCCACTAAAAAAATAGATAACAGTCAGTAGTAGACTAGAGCCATCTAGAACTGACTGATACAAGATCGATTCGTGCCCATGGATGAGATGTATAAGGCAGTCGCCAGATAAAAGAGTGCACCTTCCTGTAGTGAAATATTGTACGCGAGATATAGAGACTGTGAGACGTAAAAATTTAAAACAACCTTTCACTGCAGTTGGTGGGTTATGCTTGGACACTAACTGTATCATCCAGCAGCCTCTTCCGCAGTGAGAGAACCAAGTTGAGCGTTTTAATTAGCCGCTAATACGATGGCGTTTGGGCCGCCTGAAAAAGTCCACAAAAACTAGACGGAATATAACTTTGAACTACTATCCGTCGAAACGTACGTCAACATGACAAACACATAATGCCTCTCTAGTTTTCGTTGCGATTGTAACCGAAGTACCAAGTCAAATGACACATAAGGAACAGCTCACTGGGGTTCAGTCTATTAACAACTGCTTGGCTCTAGAATTTGGCGTGATTCTCAGTGCAGCTTAGTCGCAAGACTGTACTTTGGCAACACCAGAGGTCCAAGAGGGAAACCTCTGGGGACGAGTCATCTGAAGGGGAACTCAAACGAATAACAACACTGGGAGCGCAGATTCAGATCTCGGAGACGCAGCATACACCAAGCTCAACTCGCGACATGGCTCACCATGGCGGTTTTCTGATCTGCTTGCAGGGCGCAGTGGGCATTAAAAACGCCAGTTTGCTAACTGTCTTTCGAAAAAGGCGGTAAGTCACCTAAAAAAACACTGAGAGATTGGAAAAAGGGAGAGAAATGGACCGGGCAAGTGGAAACGGCCTGTTCAACAACGCCGCCGTTGGAAAAATGATGTTTTCTGATACCATATATTCCTTCAAATCGTCTAACGAGGTTGAACTTAAGCCCCACCAGAAACCGCCGACTCAAAAGCGAGACCTACGAGATAACAGATGTTTTCTTTGGGAACACTATCCAAAGTCCGATTCATCTGGCAGTAGGAAGCATTCCTAACCCAGCAGTGCAACGAACAAGATGTTGACGTTTGATTTATACTATAGCTGAGAGCAGTGAATGTAGTTTCAGTTACAGCAAGCTTGCGAAAGTTTTTTGATCGTAAAGGATGACACGTGAGCAATCACAGTCAACCGCTGGACGATCAGAGTATACGCTGTTTGATGATAAAGTTGCTACCTCGTTATTCGCCATTCGCAGGACGTCAGTGCCACAACTACAGTCATGTTGTATCCAGCTAAGCATTGACATACTATCAGTGTTGCGACATATAACTCTGTTAATGCAACCAAATACCGTCTGTTTGCCACCAATTTGGCCTGTCTGATGAGATGGAATTTGACAACATTAGTCTTAGTCAACATAGTCCTTCAGATCAGTGCAGTGTGCAAGCCTGATCACCACGTTAAATTTCAACGAGTTAAACTGAATAACTGACGATTGACAAGCCTGACCAGGGCCGAAAACAGAAACTATTGTCTTGCCTTATCGGTAAACAATAGTCGCAACGCAAGCAAATCGTGAGCGAGTTTTCCACAGGAGAAACCGTCAGACGTGTATTGACCAGAGAAGTTTAAGAAAATGACAACCATCAACCATTATCAAGTTTGCATGGGTACATAAATGAGACGAAGTTAGATGACTTCAGATAATGACGGTAAAGAAGACACGCGAACACTGGTACAATACAAAGCAAGTATTACGTAAAAACCAGAAACATTAAACGCCAGGAAAGTGGGCCACAAGCGCGATGAGGGTAGTGTGCACTCGTTGAAATGGGTGAGATACATGAGAACGTGCTTGAGCGTTAAAAAATTATTGTCTGCAACGCCCTTCCTTCGCAAAAGAGTGCAGCAACTGTAGTCGTTGGTTCACTTGAAATTGTTGCTTCAAAGAGATCAAACGATCGGTCATCCGTAACGGCTGAAAGGATTCCGTTAATGATGGATTCTCTGAAGATGAATTATCACAAGACTGTCTTGGAAAGGCCTTCCTTAATTCCATCTGACGCCCGTTCCTCAGGAAAAGGAAAACTGGTTACTGATGCAATTCAGGAGTGTCCGCAAACCTAGTGATGATTTCGGCGCGCAGTCAACGGTTTGAATGGCTGTTTTCATATATAAAAGCGACGTTGTTCTTACAAAGTAGTTGAATTGTAGAAAGATATCCGCTTCATGAGGGTGAGCAAGTTTTTGAAAGGTGAGTTAAAGTTCACTCTATAGGGTGCTGGGCTTTTGGAAGAAATACAGAGCTAACTCTCTTGCCTGCAATCGACAAGTCTTCCTCGTGATCGTTTCAATTATGCCTACTTCATTTTTGCTTTCTGCAAACATAGTACATGCAGTAGCGCCATTCTCTGTAACGTTAACAAACTGGTTCGGGCTTACGGTGACCACTTTGGTCAGGATCGTTGTTAAAAAGATGCACACGGTGGCTTAACTATAATGACATTCATTTCCACTGGTTCATAACGATTATGAGCCTCACCAAAATGTGGTTTAGCGAGAGCCCCTACAAGCTGCGACGGAATATCCTGAGGGGAAAATATAAAGATATTAAAAAAAAGACAAACAAAACTATACACACTGTGGATGCAGACACGATATTGAATGTGGCGCAATTCTACGTCGGACAGCGTTCTCAGCCGGCGACCTGGGTGCTCGGCAGGTCCCCAACCGGACAGGCGACACGGGGCTGAGCCCAAAATACCGTGATTGCCTGTCACGTCGTCTAACGGTACACGCGGAACCAAGACAGCTGTAACGCGGTGGCTACTCAAGAATGGCTGTGCCAGGCCGGAAACTGTCATTCTGTTTTAAAAATGGTAATAAACTCAAACTGACTACAAGTGTACCAAAATAAACATGCTCACTCGTACAGACAGTCGAAGTATGAATCACTAGTTTTTCGTCCATAGTTCAGTGAGACACTGCCTGGGCTGTTCAAGTTAGAAACAACCATAAGTCAGTGGTCAAACGCGTTCTCATGTCGCGCCTCTATGTAATCCTGGCTACGAAGATACCAGTGACTGGAAACACATCTCAAACGTCATCCGCACAAGTACTGTTCCAGGAAGGTGCAAACGGAATGTGAATAATGAGACATTGCACATTCTGTTTTTCAGTGAAGGACTGATGTTATGGCGGTACCGTACGTGGAAGAGATTGAGAAATATCGCTAAGGCTCAGGCTGGTATTGTGCTCAAACAATCGATCACAACGTATGCAACTGATCAAGCAGGTAAACCTTTGGCTACCGCAAATGCATCACGGGGATGGCGAACGCAGATAAGAAGCCTTTGCGAATCCGATAAAAACAGCGTAGACCTCGTGGAAATAAAGTAAAGGCCGGAAAAAAAAACTAGTTTTTTGTCTGTTCAGAACTCTGTACAGCTTGAGCAGAAGTACAGATTAGCTCTGGGCAGTAACCAGCTTTCAACGGCACTTCCCGTCTCCCTTCATTTGGAGTCACGTAAGAATGAATTTTAACGTTGAAATCCGGGATCATCTGCTTATGATCGACTCCATCGTTGTACTGGTAACATGACAGGCTACACGACCGGTACCGATTGCTCCTAATGTTAGTTGGTCATGAACAAGAAGGCACATGAACACCCGTGCACCTCCACCATCATGTATCAGAAGTTAACAAAATTTTCTGGGCAGAGACGAGATAGTTAATTCATAGGTAGACGGCGAGCACATACGTTTGTAGTTAACAATTAAAGTCTGTACCAAAAAGCAACTCACGGTGAAACTGCTAGGGTCAAAGTAAGCCTAACCCTGAGAACAGGAATGTGAAGTCAGATCTGACGTGTCATATGCCGTCAACTAGCATTAGGGGTCATGATTTTATAGAAAAATAGCCACATTTTTGCTAGTCATAACAAGCCACAATTTCAGGTGAATACATGCATCGTTCATAGGCAGCTGTCTTGGTCCTCTCTCGTATAGGATTGTAGTTTGTGAATCGTGCACAATCGGTCGGGGTTGGTTGGAACATTCTTACGAAATGCTGGTGCTCACTGACAATTTTCGACTTGATTACTTCAGCTGTATGACAGTACGAATCCAAGAAGAAGTAATCCGCAGACTTAACCAACACGTTGAAACTATTGGAAGCAATGGCGCGTTGGTTTATTAATCAGTGCCATATGACAAGCCCAGAGAGGTGAACTCGAACAAGCAGTCCACCGCTTGTTGGAACTATGGTGAGTAACAACAACGCCACTATGGACCCTCCAAACGGCACACATATCGGAAGTGCAACAATCAACGAAATCACCAAGAAGACTAGTCCGGCATACCATCCACATCCAGCAGAACATAGAAATCAGACCAAACGACCGATCAGAAAGCATTTCACAAAGTCGACACACATGTTGGTCACGGTCTAGGGTGACTTTCCCAATCGCAAAGATATTTTTATCGTTGGCAACAATGTGATTCGAACCACTCCTGTGATTTTTTTTGATGACCTATTTGACACGTTATAATTTTCATATATAATTCGCACTTACCCTATTTAATTGTAATAGCCTGATGAGAATGACCGAAAACGGCTGTTTGCAAAATTGACTTCTTATGAATTCTACGGGAATCTGGAAAGGATTGAAACAATGGTACACCCGAGTATCTGCAACTCGATATAACCTCAGGTACTACTCTCAACCCTAAGAGTACCCGGGAGCTTACCGGCAAACCAGTGGCCCAGAAGACATACAAGACGATCCAGCATGCATCCGGTGACATTTTGTGCCATACTGACGAACTTCGATGTACCACCTCTTTTCAGGATAAACTGTTAGAGGGGACATGCTACCTGATCAACCGAACCGAATCCGGATCTGCTTGAACTAAACAGAATTCACGATGCTGGACTGGCGGAGCGCTCGCTGAACTAACTGCGACAAAGAATCTCTGTTTTCTTGTGAGATACCAATCCGGATGCCCATCCCGCATATTCAAGTCCTCTAACAGAAGCTTACAGCAGTCTTCCAGATTGGTCATAGTTACTGCACGATGCCAAAGGACTCCCTCCACCTGAAAAATGATGGTAGACATGTTTTTCGGCACAAACTATCGGTAATTCATGAGACATTGGATATCGTCGACCTTGTAATTAGACCACCTACAACAAGCTGAAGTCAAGTCAACTCCTCTGAGTTGGTTACACCGGTCGTTGTTGTGAAAAGCCAAACCGGAACAACCATGAATAGTAACAACACAAGTAATTCCATATTGCTTCGGCCGTCTCGCAGTATAAACCAGGTCGCCCCATCTGCTCCACACAACAGGGTTGATAGGCGAAAACACGCCACTGCTGATCCCTCCCCCACTGTCCTATCAAATTTAATTCTCAAGCCCCCTCCCGACCTCTATTTCTGATAGTTACTCCACAGGTCCCACAACAGATGTAGCTAACCGTTGTAACATTGAGCCGGTAAGTTCCGTCTCTTGCATCCATTTGAATTCGTCGACTCATTGTAATTCGGGAGGCAAATATTCAGGAAGGGCAGGTAGGGTTTCGC
>JTDE01001903.1:17254-27905 GCA_014338405.1 Paragonimus skrjabini miyazakii | reverse complement strand
AACATACTCTCAACCCTTTAGTGTCATACTGCAGCTCAGGTTAGGGTTTACGGTGAGCTGTCTGACAGTTTCAGCACTAGTAGCAGCGTACGTCAAGGCTGTCACCTTTCACCATTCTTGTTCAATTTCGCCATGGACGAAATAATGGAGAACTGTCTGCGGTACTCAAATGATGCTGGTGTGGACCTCCTACCTGGTGGAAGACTGACTGACTTTGGTTATGCTGACAACATGTTGTTGCTGTTTGACAACTTTCAGGCAGCACAAGCAACGTTGAACGTCATTTCGCGTTCTGCTAAGTACTTCGGAATGCGCTTTGCAGCTTTGAAATGCAAAGTGCTTCTGCAATATTGCTGTGATTACGTAGATTTAATGTTAGATAATGAAATCATGGAGATTGTTGACCGGTTTGTATACCTGGGAAGCTGCATCAGCGGCGGCGGAGGTGTAGGGAACGAAACAGAGGCGCGTATTTCCAAGGTCAGAGCGGTGTTTACTAATCTGAGGCACCTATGGCGACAGAGAGGCATCTCTGAAGCTTAAAGGTCGCGTATATCAGACAAGAGTGAGGGCTGTATTACTTTACGGCAGCGAAACCTGACCACTCAGGGTAGACTTGATCCGTCTTCAGGTATTTGACCAACGATGTCTGCGCTCAATCGCTCGTATCGGGTGGCACCAACGTGTGAGCAACGAAGAGGTTAGGAAGCAGGTGTTTGACATTCATTGTTAAACGAGTTCTTTCGTTCAATCCTTAGATTTGCAAAAACTCAGATGGTTAGGTCATGTACTATAGATGTCAGCTAGTCGTCTGCCATACTGAGCACTCTTTTCCGACGCTGCGGTCGATTGGCGCAAGGTACGAGGTGGGAAGATGATGACCTGGCGTAGACAAATGAAATGGTTCACGAAGGGGTCGATCACTGTAGATCGGGTTCGTCTCCCGGGCTGGAGCCCTCGCGACTCACAGAGTCGGTGGCTTGAAACTTTAGGTGAGATGGCGGTTAACCGAGCTCAGTGGCGTGAATTTTGCCGTTGTTTGGCTGAGTTGTCTGTGAAGTGACTGCACTTAATGACAGCTCGGTTGTTTGTCTGCAAGGTGTAGGCGCCTTGATGTTGGATGTTTGAATGTAGACGTAGATATTTTTTAGTGGTTATGTCCCTTTTTTTCTTCTCTCTTCCTATACAGGGTTTGCTTTTTTCTTCTTCGGGGTTGTGTGACAGTTAAGCATCAGTGTGAACCACTGGTGTATTGCTGTCTATGATGATCAGCATAACTAGAAGTGATGGACGACCGAGACAGTTGTCCACAAACTCTCACTCTGCTTGCAGAATAAGCATTCAACGATATCAACAGATTCACGTATTCCCCAAATGAATTGAATTGAATTCCAAATGACTCGAGATCCGCCTTCAGATGTAAAACCACCACGATATTCGGCTACCAATAAGAGTGCTGGTGTTCTAATACCTGTCGCAAGGTAAAAACATGGTAAACGCACCCATGACCGGACTGAAATCCTGCCTGTTCTTCACGTATGTGTTCCGAGTGTACCGTTGTATGCCGATTTCTGATTCACCTAAATTTGACTTTCGAGTGGTTGTATTTCGTAATCGAAACTGTCGATATGGTGCTATGAATATGCCGTCTTTCAGTGAACATCATTTAGACGAGCGACATGCATCCACCACCATCACTTTATAAGCATCAACAGTGAGCCTGTGAGTGTCGGGACTGATGCGACTGTATTTGTGTTTGCCATCCACGACCGACTTCGGAATACTAAAACGCGTTTACGAAGCAGCCCGACTGCGAAAGCATTCTGGGTTAAGGGGCATTCTTAAAGTTTATTGGGTCGGGTTTCTTTTCCACTACAAGTTAAACTCGACTGCAGCACATAGACGCCGTGACAGCTCAAGTAGTTTTAGTCATCGGTTTACTGTGGTCGACAAAATGTGTAGTAGGGGCTGAAAAAACGTCGTAAAAGTAGACTTCTAAATTAATCACAAGTCATTTTTGCTACCCGCGAATTCAACTGAGAAGTTCCGCGACCCCCAGGCCGAAAATTTTTGTACAGTAATGTTTTTGTGCCCAAAAAATGCATACGCTAAAGGCATAGTGATATTTAAGTTTAACTATCAGCAAGGTTTGCTAATTCAGTTGTAGGAAGGATTTTAAAATCGGTTCCAAAAAGCGGAAGCTAGGTTCGTTTACAGAGGGGTTTTTATTAAATGTAAATGCATTAACAGTAATTTCAACAATAATGTGCTAGTGTTGGGACTCAATTTTACGATTCAAATCGACTGAGTTCTCGTTGGAGGATTACAATTTTTCAAATATAATACACTACTTTATACTACTCATGGGTTTACAAAGATATTTTGATGTCCCTGTAGGTGTTCACTTAGAGGAGAAACACTGTCACTGAACTCAACAAAACCAGTTGTAGCATAAAAGCTTGGCAAAAGCGGGTGCAACCGGTAGCACTGCCGCGTGATCGTTCAAGATTTTCTTTCCGACGATCAACCAATATAGATTTTAATAATCAAACACAGTCCAAGTTAGACATAACCCATCTTTCTGTATTAATATAACAAAGAAAAACTATGTACAGCTTATTAACGGGAAGAGTATCATCTAACTCCGGTGGGCTAGTTTTATATTAAACCACACTAGACCGACTTTGTATGATTTAGCAACTTAAGTAAGCGCGAAAGTTAGGCACAAGTGGTCTTCATTCAGCGTTCCTTCCAAGTGTTTTCTTAGCATCGGACAACAATACATCAGTTGTTTTCACTGGTGCTTAACTGCCACACAGCCATGAAGATAAAAACGAGTCGTGTTCAGAAACAGAGGAGGAAGAAAAGAGGAGAGAAGGAACCTAACTAATGGAACTAACTTCGTCTATATTCAAACATTCAGCGTTAAGGTGCCTACACCGTACTAACAAACAACAGAGCCAGAACTGAAACTATGACATTCTTTTAAGTCGTCACCAAACTTGTAATGCTCCTAATGGTTTAGGCGAAAAAAATTGACTGAGTTGTTCAACATACAGCATTCGGTCACAGTAAGACGAAGAAACAAATGCGATAACAGACACTACCGTGACAATCAAGTATGAATTCCGAAGACACTTCAGTGACATAATTCTAAAACAATTCTTTGCATAGGGGCAGGTGAACCAACTCACGTAGGTTCTGACGAAAGATGACGATATAATGAAAAAAAACATTGTGAAGTGTAAGTGCGGACCTACTTCATCGTCCAGCTGAGTGGCATAGTATCAGAAAAGCCAATTTCATAAAAACACCGATTATCTTAATGCCAGTTAGAACTTTCAGTTGACATGGGAGCAATGACTCTTCTTTATTAACATTTAACGCAAACCAACGTCCCGTTTCCATGCTGCTGTCTTCTATTTCTGCTGGCCGGAGTAATTTGGCATGATTCCCTAATTCGGTGGGTCCTTTTAATTGCTTTATTCGCAATTACATTTTTTGATAACTAAGTTACTACTACATTTTATTGTACATATTTTAAATCGGTTTGTTATCTAGCATCACTCGTATTTTGTAGCGCGTTCGTGGCCTTGTATGACCTTATCGTGTTCAGTATACTAAAGTACTTTACATTATAACGAAGGTTCATAGTCATACCTTGTTAAATATTTCGGTCAATGCATCTACAGTACCTTCCGCTCCCTTACGAGAGAATAACCCTGAGTTATGGTTCGCTCAATCGGAAGCCACGTTCACATAACGACAGATTACCTCTGAGCCAACCCGTTTTCATTATTTAGCTGCGGCGCTCCTGCTTCACATCACCGACAAAGTAGATGATCTAGAACCATCGGGGTTCACGAAACCTTATGAGCATCCAACGGGAGCCATAACTAAGTACACTGCTTTATTTAACCAACGCAGTTTTTAACCTCATTCGCCGTATGCAGCAGTTGATAAGCGCGGCACGGTTATGAAGCTTCCCTTAAAACGATGTGGCTTCAGTGGTTACCTAAGAAAATCCGAAACATCTTTAGTGCATCCCCCCTCACCCAACAAACTTGGAACAATCAGCCGATACGACCGGCTGCATTTGGGAAACATACAGTACAACTCCTCAATGCACTCCAGGTAGTCAGAGCACGATTGACAATTCGACCATCCAGACTGATAGATTAACTAAGCAGTTTCACGTTTTAATGACGCAGCGTCCGAGTTCATACTTGACTGCCTCTACCGAACGACACAACAGTTGCCTAAGATAGCATGTACCTAGCTCACCGCAACCGAACACTACTCTTGATAACTGCCGGTATCGCTGGCAAGTTTGCAAACACAGGCGATACTTCTCACAGTCCCATAGATTTAGTTGAGTTAGTAACTACGGCCACAAATTATAACGGCTTTCAATTTCTTTTCTCCGACTAACCGTCTTTTCCTAAAAGGTTGCACATCTAGAATCCAGCAGTTCAACGATACTGGTGCTGAATTCAGGGTGGTTCCCCTGAGGTGCATGATCTGGACCGATCGATCACATAGGATCAACCCGCAGTTCACGGAAAAACTAGTAAAGTACTTGGTCGGCGTCCTTGCACCTAACTCAGGCTTCCGTAGACCGTTCCACCGGACCTTCACGATCGCTAACGTCAAAGCGGGGATGACAGTTATCGTCTTTCTCCAGCACTTCGACATTCTCGGGGACTCCAGACGACGCCGTCTGATCGGTCACACGACAGAGTTTGCCGTTACCGGGATCTTGACCAACAGGGTTTCGATCAGTTCGGTGTCAAAACCAAGAAACTAAATTCGTCTAAGTTCCTAGTCGACAACTTTCCGACCGTTTCCTGCCGGTCCCAGCTAACTGTCACCAGTTCCACCGGCAATACGTAGTTATGGATGACCGGATGGTGATTATCAAAGCTCGTACGTCGATATCGGACAATATGGAGATAGCCCGCGCTGAGTTCAAACGTGGTATCAGCCCGTTCAGAGACCTCTGGACCTCATTACTCCACATGGTGCCTAAACGGTTAGGAGACTGGCGTCATGTGGATTTTATCGCTTACTTGACAACGTCACGGTACAGACAGTTATCCGATTCCGTATATTGAAGATCGTTTGGCCGCGTTAAGGATGCGTTAGCGAACACTGTCACTGCACTATTTCAACTTCGCGGTCGAGATAAGTATGACTGTTGACGCATCAGGTACAGCAGTAGGTAACATTCACAACAGTAAGTCGAAGGACTCTAGATTCCATAAACTTTCTTCTCCAGACGATTGCTTTCGGCCGAAACTTGAGGCAGAGCAATCGAACATGAGTTGTTAGCTATCTGCACAACTGTTCGTCATTACCGACAGGTCCTCGGAAGAAAACTGAGACGTTCGTCGATCAGAACCCATTGGTTTCTGCTTTCCGCAGTCGGTCCGATGGAAATTTGCTCAGCAAATTCTGTTACTTTAAGTTGTATGTCAACTTTCTTCAGACATACACCACATTTCTGGCAGCGCTAACGTTGTGATTGAAGCGCTGTCGCGAATATCAGCACCAGTTGCTCACAACTCGACCGACCTAACCACCATGACCAATGTAGTGTTGGGAAACGGATTTCTACATTTCCTGTTCGTAACCAGCCTTGAACCCGACCTATCAGTATTTGCCGGCATCTGCTGCTACGATCACCTAAGACATTTCCACGTGTTTCAGTGGTCCTGACTCTGTTTCGAATACATAGGTTTGGCACATTTCGCAATATCGCCCATCCTACCTTTCGGACAATAGCCAAGCTCATTTTCAAAAGGTATGTTTCGTTCGGAATGCAGAAAGTACATGATCGGTTAGCCTGTCAGCAGACTAGCACTTATTGCTATGTATCAGTTCCGATAGACCGACATTTATCTGTTTCCTCTCGCTTGTCTCACGCACATCTTGGCAACGTTCTTTCTCTGCCACCATCCAACTACTGGTCCTACATTTTCAGGACGATCGATCGCATCACTGGATGGCCCGAATACATCAGGACATTTGACGTTAATGTCGAAGTGGACTCCTGAGTTTTTGTTTAATGCGGGGCTACACAGTACAAAAGTCCCGTGACTGACAATGGACAACTGTGAGCTACTCCGAAGTGGTAGTTTCGGAGAGACGTTCCATCGCCATAATCATCATCAGCATAACAGCCATGAGCCTGAAGAGACAGTACGGCAACTCGGACCGCCGCTTACATCAAGTGACGTGGAACGGTTAAAAGTTAATAGAAAACTATTAAGAGGAAGAACCGAAAATAGTATTAGTATAAGTGCGCCATTGACTGCATCACACTGTTATCTCGGATAGCGTTTCTAACCAGCGATGTGAGCGACCACAAGGACCCCATTCAGGCAGGCGACACCCACCGAATTTGCTTAGCGGAACAGTCAGGATCTGCATACTCCATGACCACGTTGTTGTTTGGTCACCAGGTGGTTTCACCCAACTGTTGGCGGTCTCACAATATAAAATCCAGTACGATAAACACTCAGTTCGCATGCGGAGTACGTGACCTAACCATCGTGGGTTGTCCAACGTGACTAATTGAGCAATTGGTCGCACATTCCGATCGTCTCGGAATACGCGTCGATGAACGGTCGTGTTGCTCATGCGATCAGTCCACTTAGTATGGGCTAACTGATAGAGACGCCAGTGGCCAAACACAGCAAGTCTGTTGACCTATTTTGTCGTGAACAGACCATGTTCCCGAACCACAAGGCAAAACAGAACACTATATACCCTCTCTTTCAGCGACAACCAAACGTCTTTTCGATGCCACATATCACGCAGGTTGACGAAGGCAACTTATGCCTTTGTTATCCACGCTGATATCTCATCAGAAGTATCACAGGCTAGCCAGATAGTGCTACCCAAGTATGTGAAACTGTTCACAGTCTCAAGCGGATTGCCTACATCGGCCGTCTCGCAGTATAAACCGGGTTGCCCCATCTGCTCCATACAGCAGGGTTGATAGGCGAAAACACGCCATTGCTGATCCCTCCCCCACTGTCCTATCAAATTTAATTCTCAAGCCCCCTCCCGACCTCCATTTCTGATAGTTACTCCACAGGTCCCACAACAAATGTAACTAACCGCAGTAACACTGAGCCGTTAAGTTCCGTCTCTTGCCATTTAGCTTCAGGCCTACCTCGTCCCTTCCTTAAACCAAGAATGCGAACTAATATAAGTACCTTCAACGTTCGCACTCTAAAACAGATAGGTCAACAGGCCGCTCTTGCACGAACGTTAGACTCGGTGCATGTCGATGTCTGCTGTATCTCGGAAACTACAGTCCAGGAGAACAGTAAACGTATGGAACTAACAGAACCCGCATTATCTACCCGATACTGGTTATACACTTCGGGTGACTCTACAGCCGCTGTTACAGGTCAGGCTGGAGTAGGTATAGTCCTCAGTACGACGGCTCCGGCCTCACTGACAGATTAGATTCCTGTTAACAGTAGACTGTGCCGTCCGCTTGACAGGTTCTGTTAAGGTTCGCTCTAGACGCAAGACCTTCAGAAATCTTTTCATTGTGTCTGCTTATGATCCTAGTAACTGTAATGACGTCGGCGTCAGAGAAGCGTTTTACTCGGATTTGAGCGCCCTCCTTCGGTCGACATGTGGCTCTGATGTAGTCGTTCTGGCCGGAGTTATGAATGCTCAGGTCGGCCGCCTTGGTGGAGCCGAATCTCGTTTAGGTGGCAGGTTTGGGATAGCGTCACATCGGTCAGATAATGGCGGGCGATTGTTACAGCTGTGCGCTGAGCATAAGCTATTTTTAGCCAGCACTAGTTTTAGGCATTGTGTACGTCATTGCTATACTTGGCGTCCACATTCTCCGAACCACGCCTCCTCTCAGATAGACCACATAGCTGTTAGTTACAGCTGGCGGGGTGCCATTCAAGACTATCGTCCTTAATGGAGCATGTACTTGGACTCACATCATGCATTGGTATGTTGTCGTTTTGTTTTTACTTTTGCTGGGCAACGAATCCACCAACAGCATCGACTGGCTGTTGAGAAACTGGCTTTACCATCTGTAAAGCATAAGTACCAAACCAGCTTAGAAATCTGCCTTAGTGATACTCACTCCGAAGATCCTAATAGCTGCTGGACTCAAATCGCACAAGCCATTTAGAAAGTACGTACCGTAGCATGCGGCACAAAGGTGCACGGGCTAAACAAACAATTGATTTCAGAGAAATCTTTGGAATTGTTAGAAGCCAAACGGAACATTCCTCCTGGTAGTTCATGTAGTAAGTCTAGAAGAGATATCCGTAGGAAATTCAAACGTAGCCTAAAGACTGATCGTGAGGCTTGGTTAGTGGAAATAACTAAGGGAACGGGAGTTGCTCTTTTCTCAGGGAACACTGGCAAACTCTTTAAGCTGGTCCGTGCCACTGGTCCCAGGAGACCGTCTGTCAGTGAAGCTATGAGCGAGGCAGATGGCACACTCATCTATAGTAAGTCCAGATGGTTAGCGCGTTGAACGGAACACTTTGAGAGTCAATTTAGCTGGCCTCCTGCTTCTATTGTGTTGCCGCCACAAACTTGTGATGTAGCACACTGGTCAGTAGATATGAAACCACTCACTGAGACTGAGATCCACAGTTGCATTCCGGCTCTCAAACGCAATAAAACTGCCGGTCCAGATGATCTCGTGCCGGCACTTTTCAAAGAAGGCGGGGAGGCGTTAGTAGTGGCTTTGACTCAATTGTTTCAACTTTTGTGGGCGACAGAGGTCATCTCTCCGTGCTGTGGTCACGCGATAACAATTCAAATATTCAAGAAAGGTATTAGGGGTTCTTGCGAAAACCATAGGGGAATTAGTTCGACCCCAGTCATTTCTAGGGTTCTTGCATCCATTATAATTCGTCGACTCATTGTAATTCGGGAGGCAAATATTCAGGAAGGGCAGGTAGGGTTTCGCCCTGGGCGAGGATGTATAGACCACACTTTTACTCTTCGTCAACTTTTGGAGCAACGTCATGTGTACCACCAACAATCTGTCAACAATCGCTGTATTTCTCGAACACAAAGACACGTTCGATTCGGTGGATCGATCTACACTTTTACAGTCGTTTAAACGCAGGGTCATCGACCAAGTATATGAACATACTATGGGTGCTTTATTCCCATACTTCAGCTCAGGTTGGGGTTTACGGTAAACTGTCTAACAACTTCAACACCACGAGCGACGTACGTCAAGGCTGTCTCCTTTCACCATTTTTGTTCAATTTCGTCATGGGCGAAATAATGGAGGATTGTCTCCGGCAGTCACAAGATGCCGGCGTGGACCTTCTACCTGGTGGTGGGCTGACTGATCTTGATTATGCTGACGACAAGGTGTTGCTGTTTGACAACTTTCAAGCGGCACAAACAACGTTAAACGCTATTTCGCGTTCTGCTAAGTACTTCGGAATGCGCTTTGCAGCTTTGAAATGCAAAGTGCTTCAGCAAGATCGACGGCCGGTACAACCATAAGGTGGCTTGTTTCACTTCTTTCGACTGTCCCAGCAAGTAGTGCTTACGGTCTTTGCGTAAGGTTTTGGTTAGATCGCGTTTAAGTTCCCGACGGTCATAGTCATATTCAGTCAGGTGGAATCAAACGACCGTCGATCAAACTTGACAATCTGTTCATCTACGTGCTCTTCACATCCTCCTCGTTTGAATGTCAGTTGAGTAGCTTGCATTTACGAGTGTATGATATCTGGGAAAACGACAAAATGTGCACACACAACAGCACGACCCCAGACCACGTGGTTGCTCCAAAATGCGCGACTTTTTTTAACAGAGTGGTGCTACCTGTAACCGATTGTTATATGATCGAGTTCTGTTCATGGTTGACAAGCGCCCGGAGATCTTCACGTGACACAATATCCTTACCTGTGCTGAAATGCGGTAGAGACTGTGAGAAGCACACAGCTACAGCAATCTTTCGTCATTTTCAGTACGTTTTGTCTGGACACCAAACATACCATCCGGAAGCTTCTCCTCTGGAAAAAGACGATCAAAATGAGCCTTAAAATCATTGGCTAGTATGAAGTCACAGTGTTTAGCCTGATTCAGAAGGTCGACAAGGGAGTCGTGGAATCCATCTTTGGTAGTATCCTGGGCATCTATAGTCGGATATGGTTCTGAAAACGGAGATACTTCACAAGGCAGAGTAAACAAAATTTAACCCACATTGCTGCTGAATTACTTTGGGTGACTAGGACACTTGGGTAGAACACGTGACGAATGGGTCTGAAGCAGCATTTACAGAGGTACCTCAGACGAGGTAAGTTAAACATTAGTCAAGAGAAGTTATCAGGATATTAGTCATGAACCTCTCATACTGTAATATAAGACTTTGATAAAGCAAGAACGCAGCCCTGAGTTGCAAGGGCTACAAAATTACGATCTGGACGGGTGTCCTAGAGTTCAGTGAGTAGCAGCTGTGCACAGTATGAAAAGTAACTAAACGATCCCTGAGCAGAGACAGTGTGACAAAGTAGTGTTGTGGAGAGTGTGGTCCCGAATGGGCCAATCAGCTCAATCTGACAAGTCGGTAACACGATCATTGTGTGCCTCAGAGAGATGCATTCAGGGAACAGCGATATACATTTAAGACGTG
>JTDE01001902.1:103403-114147 GCA_014338405.1 Paragonimus skrjabini miyazakii | reverse complement strand
CAGGAATTGTCACGAATATCGTGCTCGTTTACGCTGCTGGTAGACCTCCAGGAATGTAAACAAATGTCTGGAAGGTATTTGGTGGAGAACAAACATTTTTTTATTTACTGATGAGTAGTCGGGGATTTGGTTAATTTATAGTTGAACATCACCTAAAATTGATCGCAACCGTTGCACTCCTATAGACTTTCCAGTCGGCCCCTTTCGAAAATAAGCACTAGATTCGAGTTTCGCTCTCACCACAACCCGTCAGTAGTGCATATGCTCGCCACTGTCGGGACCAGAACTCCGGCCACGCTTTCATGAGGCAAACGTGGGTAACAATCAGGTTGCCCGATAGTCCCGATAGGAGACATAGTTACTGTCTGTTAACCCCAGTCGATAACCCCGCGATTTGGACTTCCTAGACAGGTCGAAATCTCCGATCTCATTAAATCTGCTAGGCGATATTTTAGATTACTGATGAGTAGTCGGGGACTTGGCTAATTTCTAGTCGAACGTCACCCCCAATAGATCGCCGTTGTCACATTCCCATAGACTTGCCAGTCGGCTCCTTACTCACAGGCGAAAGTGGTTGAGCGTTCACATATGATACTTTGGTCGTACCTGATGTGAAGTCAGTGGTGCAGTGGTGAACACGGTTGCCTCGTGAAATCGTGGCCGGAGTTCTAGTCCTGGCAGTGGCAAGGATATGCACTACTGACGCGCTGTAATGAGAGCGAAACTCGAATCTAGTGCTTCTTTTCGAAAAGGGCCGGCTGGATAGTCTATGGGAATGCGACAGCTGCGATTAATTGTGGGTGATGTTTCACTTGAAATTCTTTTCTTTGCTTGACCTCCCATATTAAGTTAACTTGTGCAGAAAACTAATTGAGCTGAATGGTTGCATTTATCGTTGCATTAGAAAGCAAGAGAAATTAGACAGTTCTAACGTGTAGATGTGCATGTATATATATTTGTTGAGTAGGAGTCTGAAATTTTATCCCAGGAATGTAAACATAAAAGCCTTACTCACTTACATTTTTGCGTGCTTCTATCCATGATAAACGTACAACTAATCATCGAATAAATACAACAGATTTCTCACACATTTGTGAGATACGAGCCCTTGTGGCAAAACCTTTCGGTTTCACAGTTTTCACATACAATAGTGTAGACAGCTCTTTAAAAACCAAGTGTGATTGACAAAATGTAATTAAGGGCGAATGATGTCACTCACATAAACACTTGAGATGGAGTGGAAAATGCTTCTTGTTGGGTGGTACTGTCCGGTATGTTTTCCACACGTCTCTCAAACTTAGTTCAGGATAATATGTTCCTTTGGATGTTGAAAATAATATAAACATCAACCTGCAGAACTTTAGCGGAATAGTGTCTTAAATGTAGTACACCGATTCTGAAATGATAATGCACTTCCATTGAAGCTGAAAACTATAGAATAACGTACGCATATCTTTCTTATAGTTGTTCTGCATACGATCTCTTTTGTAACACAGAAGTATTTAGATTACGAGTGAAGTTCACACTCACAGAGTATTAGTGAATCTCTTGAATACTTCCATGACAAATGCAAATTGACAATCCAACGAGTTATTGGTCAATTGTACACTTAAATCACAACACTCATTGAACAAAAAGTGGAATTTCGCAAGCAGGAAGAGTAATAGCCGGATATTTTGCTCTAGGTCATGGCAACCGGAATGCTGCAAAAGTGACCATTGTTTCAAAGTAAGTTTACAATGAATTTTAAACATCTCAATCAACCGGTATGATTACTTGAGCGATTGTCCCAGTTGTGCATACAATATTTGCAAATACAACAAGCAGATGCAGTTTCATTTTGCGAGATCACAATAGTAAACTACGTTGTGTTCAGTATTTGTCAATTCGAACGGCATTCAATGGAATCCGAATTCAAAATTGAATACATTCTTGTAGAGATAAAATGAACGATCATCAGAGCGTAAGCTCTTTTAAAAGTTTAAATCAATGAACATTTTCCAGTTTCAAGTGTCACAACATGGGGTGCAAGCAAGGAAAAATTGAGTGTAGTTTATGGATTTATTTTATCAGCAAATGATCAGTTGCAAGAAGATAAACTTGGATGATTAAATCTGAATTTCCTAATAGCGGCCGTTTCAAATCTCCGTTTTTACTAAACAATTCCAGTTCAATAATACTAACAACTACTAGCTTACAGTAGACAGAGCGCATTTGTTGGGCAACTTTTTCCACCGGTCGATACACATAGTGAGCAGTCACATGAAACAGTAAACGTCGTATGTTTCACGGAATTTGTTGCAAAGGGTGTTGTGCGGTGTTTAGTTCGACCGTTGATAAGACATGCGAAAAAAATGGATAGTATTTGTACTCGTTTGCATTATATGGATACTGAGTGAAAATATCAATAGTGAGAAAGAAAACAAGAGTAATAAGTTAACACCTACCACGTTGAAGAACGTTTAAGCCATACTTAAATTGAAGGCACAACAGTGTTTTTCTTTTCGAGAGACGGCTTCTCAGTTGCGTTGAGATGTAATAAATACCGATCGAAGATCGAGCGCTTTTTCGGCTCATTCCTTAGTATTTTAGCAAACTTCGTACTTAATTATAAGTTTTTATTCTGGTATGATTCGGTTTTGGATTTATTTGCTTGTAAACGAGAGAATGGTTTCGAAATTTACCAGATAATTGGTCTTAAGGCTTTGATAAAGCAATATACGTTGTTTATCGTCTTTAGTTACTGCAAATGAGCACGGTTCATCTCAAGTCACTTCTTTGCATTGTTTGCGTTGACGGTGATTTCAGTACGAGCTAGGACGGTAGATATTTATAGCAAGCTTCCGCTTCCGCTCAATATTACCAAACTAGGTGAATGTTTAACAAACGTGTGCAGAACCAAAGTCCCTTGCCAGTAGATCACCGGTCCAAGAAAAAGTGCTGTAGGAGAGGTTATTAAGATGAGTTTTCCGATTTTTCAAAATATTATCAGATGAACGAGACATGTGCAACTCACCATACCACTCGCTAGCTAAATGGTTGTCGTATCTCCTTGAACCCGTCAGGCAGAACTTATCAAAACCTAGCCTACGAGACTCCTTTGAATTCATTAACACATTCAGCGGGTTAAACCTAACCGGACTACAAATGCTTTTTCTGGACGTATCATTCTTTTCTACAAATGATCCAATGAATGAGACAATAGACTATTTGTGTGATTATATCGTGATTACCAACATAGATGTCCATATACGCCACTAGAACTAAAACAGTTATTGTACTTTCGTACTCACGACATACAGTTTAAATCTAATGAAGAACTTTATTGACAATGGGGATGGGATCTTCATTAGGACCGTTGTTTGCAGACATCTTCATGGGAAGCTTGAGAATGACCAGTTAGAAGAAGCCATCCGTGGATTTTGTGTTTATAAACGATATGTGGATGACATCATATGTACAGTTAGCGAAAATGTTAACGAAACGGATATCTTAGCCATTTTTAACTCGGCCCGCACGAACATGACATTTACACTAGAAGCTGAACGTAACGATCAACTAGACTTCCTAGACGTACTCGTCCAGCGGCGCGCTGATGGACCGGTTTAACATAAAATCTATAGGAAAGAAACATGGAATCTACAGTGTATCCATTTCAACAGCTTTGTCCTTTTAAGGCAGAAAAGGAATCTCATAAACTGCCTGACTAATAGAGCCATGAAAATATGTACACAGAATACAGTCTCCGATAAACTGTCGTTTCTACGTGCACTGTTCTTACAAAATGGCTATCCAGAGCGTTTTGTAGACAAGACTATGCAGCGTCTTGAGAAACAGGATAAGATGACCCAAGCGGAAAAGTAAGCAGTATATCTCGCTTGCCGAGACAATCACTAGGAGACTTGAGACTGTCATCAATAGAACATCCTACGCTGCAAAATTACGCGTCTGTTTCAACTCTACTCCAGCTTTGAGTTTACCGTTAAAGGATAAAATGCCCGTTTCTGCGGCTTCCTATTGTGTATACTCACTTGTTCCTGTGGAACTAATTACGTAGGTCGCACGACCAGGCGTTTGTCTGAACGTATCCGTGAGCACCATCCAGCCTGGATCAGCAGCAGAGTCACCAACACAATTACGAGCGCGATTGTTCCACATCTCGTTGATACACATCATACTGTCAACCAGGAGTCCTGTTTCCGTCCGATTTATCGATTCAAGGCCGGTCAATTCAAAGCCGTCAGATGCCGAATTTTAGCCACAACTGAAGCGATTGGAATTCGATTAAAAAATCCACCCTAGTGCGCACAAAAGCTCTTTGCTCAGGCGTTGAAGTTGCCGCGGCCAACCACCCACACCATGACCGATCCAACCGTCATGGTTCCAGTGGCGTCATAATGGTGACGTAATCGTACCAAAACGTTGTTTCCGTGTATGCCGATGAAGTGTCTGACCTCACCCAAACTAGCTACTTGTTTTTATCCGTTTCGCCCTAACAACTCTGTTTCGTATAAATTGTTATCTAATTAGCTTGATGATGAATAACCAAAAACCAGCTTGTTCGCTACACTAGTGTTTTCTGATGACTACCCTGGGGATTTTTAACCACCATGAACGAGAACCATCAGCCAACTGAAGCTTCACAGGGCACCCTTTGTGTGAAGTGCTAAATCTATTAGCTAAATCCTATTTCAAAAGTGATCACGTTTGTTTACATCCTCCCTGTAAACCAGGCTTGTTAGAGTGAAATTACTTTGTCTTAAAATCCACTCCAAAGTCAGCCGCCCCATCACATTTTCAATATGGTTTCTTCACTTCATTTATTCAAGAATTGGTTTTCCCTAAAAATGAATTACCCTGAAAAATATTGAGACAATTCTTTATGTTTTGGAAGCCATCCAAACGCACATAACCGTACTGACCTATGTTTGAACTTTCAGGGTGAGAGAATGTATTCTCCACACCTTGCGCAGTCAACGTGTCTATCTGCGAATATCTTATGTATGCATCGATGGGTGTTGTTCTGCGCAGTGATTGCTGTACTGACACACTAGATGAATAAGTCTGATTACGTTAAAAAGCCAACTACTAGGTTAGACACGTTTGGGAATGTATTGATTATTTAGTTTGAACTGACAAGCATGAATGATTCATCTGTATATGTGTATTTTTGTTTCAAACAACCTAAGATGTAACAAGGCTGTTGGCGGCAGTGAAAAAATAACACACTTCAGGTGTGTGCGCACGGAAAATACAAACAGCTCAAGCGTATTGTCTGATTGTTAACGGGGACACTCACTGTCGTGAAAAGAAAGTCCCGCCAAATAATATATCACAATACGGACCAAATAATTGTATGAATTTTCGGTTGACATAAATAGGAATCTTATGGTTTACCTAAAATGCAGTCCCTATGACAGTTAAGGTAGTGTGGATTCCAGCATTCATCATACTCTTATTTATGGCAGAAGCTAAGAGATGATGAACGAGATTAATGTCGTTCGTATTTGAAAAACTGTTGCCCATCTCGGAGCATCCTGGTTCTAACCATTTACATGGTACTGTATTACCTGCGTAACACGTAGTTAAGAACGTGAGAGAAATTCGGAAGTGATTGTTTAGTTCGATTTATGGATTGATATTGTAGAAGAAATTAAAACCACCGAAAGAACTAACATAATTTGTGGCAAGGTTCTTTTTCCAAAAAAATGCTGGTTAGCTGACATTAAAGAAGTAATCGATATTCACAGAAGTTTGAAATATTTGTGAGAAGCATTGATGTGACCTTGCCGAAGACCGACTTCATAGACTTCGAATATTTATCTGTATGGTTAGAATTCGGCAACGTGGAAAGCCACAAATCACTTATGAAGCACGAAAAATATTACGATGTTGATACGCAATCTTGGTAGCGAACAGTTACGTTATCCACAAATGAATAGTTGTCGGTTAACCTGGCATAGTTTTATTTAATCAAAGGTAACAAGTCGTCATGTAAACCAGCCATCACCGCGTACAATTGTATCAACTTGGTCAAATATGTCACTACTTAATATCGCAATGAGTAAGTTGGAAATTCTAGCCATTCTTAGTTGATAAACTCCACAAATGGTCAGGCGTCAATTCGCTCTGTTCGGTTTAACAAAGTTCAGGAACAAGCATCACAATTCTAAACATAGCAGTTTCGAAGATTGGAACGATATCCCAACTAGAGTTTAATAAAAGCTTTGTGGATATAGAAAAACGCGCTAAAATGTTTTGTAAAATCGTTATACTTCACTGCACAGAAGTAATACCAGTTGTGAAGTAGGCGTGCTTAGAGAAAACGGAACAATCTTTTCTACAGAAATGAAAACATCAATAACGTGATCCCATCAAACCAAAAGGTAAAGTCTGTATGATTTACAAATACACATCAAAGGAGGGCTTCGTGTTTCAACCAAATTTTCAGATAAGCTTCAAAGAGTTATTCAGAACGAAGAATCATGTCATCCGAAAGTGTTTATTTCTAATGAAAAACGGTTAACCAAACTAGTTAGTCTGGTATGTCGTTGTGGAATGATATTATAGTCAACACATTGTAGTTTGGAAAATGCTGAAATTTGTGATTAGGAAAAAGACGCCTGATGATCAAAAGGTGGAACAGACGAACGACCTAAAGAGTACTCCCACAAAAATCTCGTCAGCCTATTGGCTAGTACGTAGGTTCAGACGACATCCAGACAGTTCATCAGTAGTAATACAATTCCTATGCTCAACAGTGGCGTTGGTGGATTCCAGCATGAGCCGTTTGAGAAATCCTGCCAGGACAGCCGATCTCCTGGATCATTTGGTGGATTCCATATGAGACAGTAGGACGGGTGGGTAACCGAGTCAAAATGTGACATTTCTGATTTTCTGGCGTGGCTTCCTAGCTCAGCTGGTAGAGCACTTACCGCGTTGAGACATGATATTTCTATCGATGGTTGAAATCTAGCCAGACCTGACTTTACACAGTTGGTCTCATCTAAAAATCATCAGGAAACGATTAACATCACCTGGGTGCGTGCGTATAAATACAACAAACGTTCACTCACCGGCTTTCATTGTAGACACAGTCCATTGTAGAATAATTAAAGAAAATTTAACCTTTCTTAATGTAGAAAGATGCAATAACCGGGTGGCAAAGGTGAGTTTGAAACGATTCGTTCTTTTGATGTACTTGGATAAAACAATGAAAAGACGTAAATAATGTGTTTTCCGGAGTAACATTCCATATAAAAGTTTATGCTGGGGTATATAACATTATTTGCGTTTTCTCAGTGTTTTACTGGAGATGGATTTATTTATTTGAGTAGCACTTATGACGGCTACATGACTCTACTTTACAAATATAAACACTTTAATTACAAAATCTCCGTTGTGAATTTAAGGTAAAAAGTAGTGTCTTACACTTGACTGCTGTGTCTCCACTTTCAGAAGAAAATTTATATAAATGAAATTAAATCTATTGGATGCCAAGTAGATTTTTGGACGGAAAACCACGAGTGTCGGATGGTGGTTATCTTTTCAGTAATTTGAGGTATAAAAGTGCACCATCCAGCGAGTGATACCATTGCAAAATGTACATAAACTTCAAACCCGAGGTTCAAAGACTGAAATCTATGAAGATTAAGGCAACCTTATTGTGACTACATGAAGTGATCAACTAATGATATACTACAATCCTCGACTTTTGAATTGTGTCCAAGTAAATGTACAGACATAAAACGTTTGGGTTACCATCCATTTAACGGGAACTTTCATAGCGATTTATTTTACCTACCGTATCATTCGAAACAAAATCGACATAATCAACGGAATAATTTCCCTAATAAATGCGACTTTCACAACTTCTCACTAAATTTTACTCGCAAAGCTTCAATATTAAAACATGGGGTCGACGTCATTGATGAAGTGACGCGTGCTATAGACTAGCCAAGAAGTAGTAATCGCAGAGTAATTAATCAAGCTAAAAGATTTACCAGTAACTAAAAGTTCACGTCTGACACGAATCACTTCAGGCTCAGTAAAGATACTACAATTTTGCCATTCTGAATGAATCCAAACACTGAGAGACATCAGGTAGGAAATGGCGGTGAACAAATCACTGAACTAATTGATTATAGTGCATCAATTACATGTCAAAATTAATATGGTTGTGAAGTTGATGCAACTAACCGTAAGTGATAGATTTAACTAAATTTAGGTGAAGCACCGAAACATTTTCTAGGTCACGTGATAAACGAAAGTCCATTCCGTTATGTGCGGTAGAGGTTGGAACCGTCGATTGCGTTCACAATGCTTTTGGTCTCTTTGAATTCCATTGTTCCAGTACCCAAGATCTTAAATGTAGTTCCCTACTTTTCGCACTCAGCTTAATAATATTTGTTCAACCTGTTGACCTGCGTCTAATTTTCGAACACCTTCTGAATGTTTCAACGAGGTTTGTTCGTCCTAGTTGTGAGTGAACCCTGTGAACCTGTAAATGTCAATGAATTTTGTCCAGTAGGCGAACTCGACAGTTTCCTTAACAGAAAGGGAAATGTTGACTTACTTCAGGAATGTGCTCAATACCCTACATTTTTGGAGATTAACCAACTAGATTTCTCCATTGAAAACTTTACGAATGGATTTCCGTTCTTGCCTGATATCCATTTATTATTCGGAAACCTTATAAGTTAAGTGAGTAGTACTGCTAACTTCTTTTGAGTGTGTTCTTGATTGACTTTATTCAAACAACTGCATCTTTACTTGTCTATGTTTGATACAACGATAAATTGGCTTTTTAATGTTTTAAACAAGCGTTTCAGTTGGTCACAATATGAGGTTAATCCCAAATATGAACTCAAGAGAACAAAATATATCTAAAGATGAAGTTTGCCAGTTTGAAGTCCCTTTGTCCTGTTCGTCATTACGACAGAAAGACATACATTGCGAGATGCAAGCTTCTCTTTTACTGTCATCAATCAATCACACAATAACATTCGGTTATATAGGTTTACCGTATGATGACAAAATATTGAACTGAACAAGGGTCAAATGGGTGCAACCAGGTTTGAGTAAACGATTTCACGGCCACGCTAACATTTGATTAACCACTATTCACGTCATGCACCGGACCTCTGTGAGCAAAAGTTGCTGACCTAATCAAGTTCGTTAGCGTGCCAGTAAAACCGTTAACCCAAATCTGGCTGCACCCGTTTGACCTTCGTTCACATCAATATTTTGTTATCATGCGCCAAACCTATATAACCGAATGTTTTATATAATCGACTGATGAAACTAAACAAAATTCTTGCATGTCGCAATGCATATCTTCCTTTCATCCTGGTGAACTAAAGATTAGTTACTTAAAACCCGTAAATACAACAATATGAAATCATATTGTTATGGGAATAGCACTGGTGATTATAAAATTGAAAATCCGTCGAGAAGTGTGACTTGTATGTCTGTGGAAACAAGTTGTTGACAAGATAATAAAAGAAGAACATGAATTTTGTATGTCATGATTTTCATTGCTCCAGCTGATAATAGCTCACCCTCTGGAACTGTTGCCATAGAAACTCCATCATTCATTGAAACTCTCAAACACATTACACCATGGCATAAAATTATTACATTGTTACATTTTATTTTATTTATGTTGATTCAGAAAACGAATTTATCAGTTCCCTGATTTTGTACAAACATAGGGGAAACAATATTAGACCAAATAGTCGCGTCAAACCACGAAATGTTGGCGATACCATTAAGAATGCTGCTGCTGAATTACGAATATCGTCTGAGTAAGTGATAACACACTGTTGTATGTATTTTTATAAAATGAAAAACTAATAAGGCAAGCTTATTATTACAATACTTTTCCCTCTTACACGAATTTTGGACGGAGACGGTCAAACTTTATACACAGTTCAACTGTCATTCCTATCAAGACCCGCTTATACCCAGGTGATTGTGACAAAACCAATCGATTCATAGCCAGCCTGGAAAATAGAATGATTTGTTTATTAATTAGGTCAGTCCATTCGATGTTGTCACGTGTTTTGTGAACCTGGTGCCTGAATTGCACACACTACTTCTAAAGATCACTTAGCTAGGCTGACACTTATGTCAGTGCATTCCAATACCTACTCAAGTGTCCTTCATCTTGTGACTATGGTGTTGTAAACTGTCTAACCATAGAAGATACATCTGTTAGTAAATAGGAAACTAAACACAATACAATCTGTTGTTTGAGAACAGGTAGGTAGCGTTAGTAATATTCTCATTTTATTAAAGCCATGCAACAGTCATTCTATTTTCAACAGATATCACGCCATTGGAAATACGATGTTTTACAGTTCGGATGAGGGGCTATAATGGTCAGATTGTTTGAGACGATAATTCAGTGCTTCCTGTTTTGAAATTCAGTATGGTATTTATATATAGTTGAAATTGGGTTAACAAACAATTTACTTTAGACTAGTCGATAAAAATATTTGGCTTAAGTGCTTTTTATCGAATGCAGTGTGGACAATTAAAAATGATTCTGATCGTTACTCACAAGCGAAAGTGGTCGAGTGTTCACATATGATAATTCGGTCGTGTCTGACGTGAGGTCAGTGGCGCAGTGGTAAACACGGTTGCCTCATGAACAGCGTGTCCGTGGTTCAAGTCCCGGCAGTGGCGATGATATGCACTACTGACGAGCTCTAATGAGAGCGAAACTCGAGTCTAGTGCTTC
>JTDE01001902.1:83803-101391 GCA_014338405.1 Paragonimus skrjabini miyazakii | reverse complement strand
TAAATTAATTTGTTATTAGCAAGCTTCATAGCAAAATCAGTAACCAAACTTTAGTTACATGTTCCCTCAGGATCGCATGTGCTAACCGTTAGAAGCATAGTTTTTGTATCAATCATTTCTTACTGGAAAATCGTGCAAACCAAACACCTACTTTTCAAATAACAGGCAAAACGTTGTCAATCTTACGAATGATGTTTTGGTGGAATAAGCTGAAATTGCCGGTTAACCTAAAAGATCGTAACAATGAGTGAATTATCTACTGCAAATACCACAGATATAATAAACCAATTAAACAATTGGTAAGGAAGCCCTATTTCCGGAGGGTCATCCTTATTAACCCTCATATTTGTATCTTATAAATTTCCCGCAAATTTGCGTTTGTGCATGGCACAATAAACCCAGTCATCTTTTTTCTTTCTTGAGTTTTCCCAATTTCTTCAAAGGACTTCTGATATTATTTTTGATTGCTTCAAAATGTCATCGTGACTTTTCGACAATCTTTATGAATCGTTTCTGAGAACTAAAAATTGACATTTGTTACACTGTTCTTTTCCTTTCCAAACAGCCTCTCGGAGAAACGTTCTGCTTCAAGTAAGTGGAGATTTATGTTCGACATTTTCTACTATCATCTGTTTACACTTGCTTACCGTAGGCACATATCTAATTTTCTCATAAAATTTGGACAACATCGACCACGCGCGTTGAAACTAAATTTCGTTTTGTTGCGACTATAAGATTCTTAGTGAAGAGCACAAACTATGGTTGTGAATGTATACTCAACCCAATGTTGTTGATGCTAGTCTTGCTGCATATTGCGGTGTGAATATTGCATGCTTGATAGGTGAAGAGTAGGTTTTTATTTCCTTCATCTTCTTTTGGTTTTCTCTTTTTTAGAGGTCTTCATGTTACTGAACCCCTAAAAACCAAAAGATTCTCTGACCTACGTGTTTTTTTCTCAACGGTCTAACAAGGACTCAGATTCACACTGATAGACTCAGGTTTCTCGGATCTGTAGGCGTTCTATACATTTCATCAATTCTATCTGTTCGGAAAGTTGTACACAACATCCTTCTTTCGCTTCTGTGAGTGGCTAATGAAGAGCACCCGACTGAGGCTGAATTCAAACATTATACGCATGAAATTTGGACACTCGATAAATCGGATTAATCGTACTGGAAGTGAGAATTGTACCAAAGGTATTTACTATGGGAAGAAAACAGCGTGTAGTAAAGTAGTAGTAGTAGGTGAAAAGAGCATTAAAGTGTACAATACAATATGAAATATCATTTTTACGGTAATGAATTGACGTTGACGTTATTGAAGACTGCATTTGGAAATGTCACAGTGAATTCGTTGCTGTTTGTGGTCTTTCAAACAATGTGATCAGATCATCTATCAAAATAGAACAGTCTAGGACAAAAAAGCATGTTGGGCCGCAGACGAAATAACTTAGGGAAATCGCCAACACAACGTAACTAGCGATTAAGTCGAAAACATTTCTTTGCTACGTCGTTTCCTTTCTCCTAAGATCTTCGTCAGTCGTTTGTCGTTGAGCTGTAAGTGAGTAGACATCTACCATGGCGCCGATAGTTTGTAAAGTGTTTTTGTATGCTTGATTCCAGCAATCAACAGCAAAATCACGATGACTCTTCCAATCCTGAGTCTCATCCTCAAATCGCAAACAAAACACCGAACCGGCGGATCCTGAAATAAGCATTGGAAGAAAATCCTGACGCTTATTCGATCGATCAATTCCTTCGTCAGGCATTTGGGAGCAAACCAGTTAGAAAAATAAGTTCAAATAACTTGATGATAGCTACTGGTGATGGCTACCACGGGATCTAATAAATTAGCTTTTGGGTTACCTACAGGTGGGACACGGGTTCGAGTCCCGGGAATGTCTTGTTCCATTAAGGCTGAACAAGGTGGACACAACTATTCATCATTTTACTGAAGGCTAATAGGAATAACGGCTTCTGGCTTGAATTCTTAACTAAGGTACGTTTGTGTCCGACGTTTGCAGTAGATGATCATGTGGAGAGGCATTGATATGGCTTACAGAGCCCTCGTTTTGCGCATGATATTAGATTTGAGAGACCTTATGAGAAAATTGAAACGTTGAGTCATATATTTGACACCTTCGTCCCTAAATCTGACATTTGCGTGCCGAAATGTTGGTGACCATGTGATGACTTCTGTGAGATCTGCAACATATATAAGATTTGCAGGACAGAACCGGAGATTTTGAACGGCCACAACTGTTTAATGACCTGACTTTCTCCTGGTTTATTTATTGAACATTTACTAGATTATCATCTAAGCATGCAACGACAGAATTTACGTGGTGTAGTATTTACTGAAGTGAGTATTCAGCAAACATATGATGTTTCATTTTGAGCATAGCTTGAGAGTTTAATTTACAGCAAGAAAAAACTTTGTATTATAACTTAAAGCTGAGTGAAACTCATATATACTCTCAAATGCAAGTAGTAATAAACATATATGAATGGCCTCATACAAATGGAATAGATATCTCTCGAACGCCTCAACAACTGAACCAGGTTTAGATTAATGAAAACGCGATATAGAATTGATAATATAACTTACAATATAAGTTTATACAATCACTCCCGAAATATTTCGTCGTAACTTTACAAGAGCACATTGCAATGAACACTGTCTGTCTGGCAACACTAAACTCTCTAACAATGGACCAGAAGGAAACACCATAAACACGTTGAACAGAATTGAAAAAACGCACCAGTTTGGTCAAAATTTGCAATGGAAGTTGCAATTTGTACTGTCGCATGCAACGGTTTGCAAAGGAGAGTTTTTACTATTTTAGCCTAAACTAATTGATTTTACAATTATGGGGGAAGCTGGACACATTTAGTTCCCGATATTCAAAGCTCTTAACTCGTAATTGTTAGTTCGGCAAACGCTTGTAAGCCTCTCAAAACTAATGAATTTCAGCAAAACGTTTAATAACATTTCGTGATTTTGTCGTTTAAGGTTGCACGCAAAATTAAACATCAGTGAACATTACGCAGCCTTCAAAAAGTGCAATTAATCAGTCGAACTACTTTTGAACCGATCAGGGTTTTGAGTCAAACCAAACTTTGTTTTGGAGCAGTCTGTTTGCTGAGGCCGTTTCACTACGCACCATGCAACTCATATGTATATATGTTGTTTGATATTTCTGTGGATGACACATCATTCTTTAGCATACTATTTGAAGATTTCATGAAGTTATTCAAAGCTTAGCACTGATTATAGAGATGGTTATTGATGAGTAATTTGCAGATAGGATTACTAAGGAGAGACCAATTGAAAAATCTCTGGCGTTTGCGTGGATTTAAAAGGTAAAAACAGACAGCCGGTTAATCTTGGTAATACAATTTCATTGCCTAATAGATGCGTTGAAGAATTAAGGCTTCATTTGTCTGAGAGAAATGACACGGCGGCAACTGGCTTACGTCGTTTACTGAAATCAGTAAGATGTGAGAAAATGGTTATGTAAGAATGTAGAAACGAAAATTTTAGAAGCTGAAAACTTGGATTTGTAGGCCAGCCGGTAGAGCGTCCGTCAATTTAATGTACGCTATCTGTGTCGCTCGTTCGAGTCCAGACAAAGCCAAAATATTTCGCATCAACTGACACATAAATGTTACTATCGAAACAGCAAAATTTACCATAAGTTTCTAGCATATTAGATCAGGTTTTGCTGCAAATCACAGAAACCTAAGCTTTATTTAATTACCTGTCATTATACTTGTCTCGCTAATAACATACGCATCGCATTCCGAAATACTGAGTGTTGAAACAAATGTTCGGAAACAGTTGACTGATGTCTTTAAGATCTGTTTTGTGAGAGGAATCCTATTGGTAGTTCGATGTAATCTTGTTTCTTCATAGTAATTCCTTTGAATGAAATGGAATGAGTCGATGCACACTAATGATGAGTGCGATTACTTGGAATACAACGTTTGCTTTACGGTCTCATTTATAAGCTCAATGAAACGCCTTTTGTTTTGTGGATTTATTTTCAATAACGTTTGCTTCAGAAAGATTATAGTACATATAAAAACAATGAACTATTGCCCATTCAACCAAAAGTCATTTTGGTTGGCTTTTATGATGCACAAAAATATACTGATTGGACGGTCTGCCACTACTGAAAAAACAATACATTGTGTTCCTTAACGTTTGTGCTATAAACCTGCATTTTTTTCTACGGATTTTGCTGTTTTTTTATGTAGAATTAGTGTTACAGCAGTTCTTCAGTACTGTCTAAAAAGTGATGAGGTACGGTGAGATTAAATGGAAAATTCCAGACTTCTGAGCTACCTTTAGAGCCACACTGGTAAAACAGATTCAACAAAAAGACACAGTATCTGTCACGTATGACCTGGAACGAATGCTTTGCTTCTGCGTTTTTGAAGCAGATGAATGTTTTAGAGAAACCTGCGAATGAGAATCTTCTTTCTCAGGCAAGATTGTGTTTATCTTCAGGGGATTAACTAGGATGTTTCAGTATTTCCCGTTATAGACGAATCCATGTTTCACTCTTTTATCACCATACCACCGATGTCTGACTGAAATAAAATACTGCATTGTTGTTTGATAATCTTCTACTTGCTAACAGCTGCTTCAAACATAACTTTTGCAAACTACTTAGTAACAAACCTGACGAGATCAAATGCGGCTATGCGTGTCCCTGTTTGTTAAAAGTATATTTAGTAAAACAAGTCATTCTTGAGTTTACTCGCTTTTGATTGATGTACTCCGATTATCTCGTCGTCCGAAATTAGGGTTGGTATTAACGTATGAAAGAAATACTATGTGATTACTTTAAAATGCCAGACATTTAATTAAGTCGCGCAACAATTGGTTGCGTGATCATTTACAATAGTAAATCGGATTGTTGCATAATAAAAGTCACACGCGAGTTAACATTCCAACATATGATGTATGTTCTAATCAACAAAGAATGTATTTCGCAATTAATACGGCAAACTTTGTATCCCGTATTATTGCTGACGCTTCATGGCTGAATGAGACGGTTAACAATTGAAAATGAATCTCACTTGTATTAAGTTTGTCTGGTTGATCTGTTTAATAGTAAATCGCTAAATCTAGGGAAAGGCCCGTATGAACTCAAAGGTAATGCATTATATTCATTGTGTCTGTCTTTGAATTGCGACCGTCAAGCATATGCATGGCAGTAGTAATCACCATCATAATGATCTGAGCACATTCGTTCAAATACTCAAACAAACAGAAACAAATTAGAGCAGTCTTACTTTTCACGCTGCGTCAAAACTAACATTAAATGGACACGATTCCAACAGGCAGGTGTTACGATTCTATATCAGAAGTGGCTAAATAGCTTCTCACAGTGAAGATAAAATGCAAGTCTGTTTTCTTACTTTTGCTTACCTAACGGTCGATAACTTGAACTTTACTGAATACCGTTCAACCATCCAGTCAATAATTCATTCAAATCAACAAAAATTCCATGAACACATTTTAATCAACAAAGATCTAAACGTCGACGATTGACTGGGATTTGATATTTGGAAGCAGAAGTCGTTAGTCAACCAAAATTAGTCATTAAGAACAGTACGCGTGAAGACTGAACGGTGAGCAATTCAACAACGTTACGGGTCTCAAAATGTTGTAAGATGATTTGATGTTATTTGGTCTGTTGGTCCTTCTGAATCACAACGTCAGTGGACTTACAACATGAATCTTTACTAGTAATTTTGCACGTCAGGATAACCTTATATTTTAATATGGAAATGTTTTGATTGACGGACACATGCATTCACGGAAACGTGAACCATTTTAAAATGATGAAAAAAAGAATTCCTAATCCATGCTTCGTTTCCATTTTGTTCAGTTGTGTGCGGCTCTCAATATAAAGTATCCAGTCAAGCAGGATGGCGACAGGTAAGACTTCTTCGCGTGATAATCGGTTAAGCAAATACAAAACGGCAATCAGCCAAAGCTCACCAAGACTATTAATGATGTCACCTCAGTGCGTTTACGCAAAAGTTTAGCAAATGGAGGGTGATGGTGATGCTTTTGTCCCTGCTGGGTCAAAGTCTACTAACCAATGTTAACTGATTCTGTCAGTTTGTTTCGGCCGTGACCGTACGCCACACGTTTGCAATCGGTGCAGAATGAGCTGTCCACCACTCTCTTAAATGGTCTACTTAGGCAACTAGCAGCCCTCATGTACACGTGAAACCAAACCCGATATCTTATCAGGAAGATTTTGAATAATAGAATGGTATAGGCTAATTAAACGTGTAACCGCCGATTGTGACTAACAGAATTCGGAAGTCTTCTCATCGAACAGACTGATAGGATCGACCGGGAATTACCAGGATTGACTCTGTAGGATGAGAGGTTCGGACATAAGGCGAGGACCTTTGACCTCACGTTAGGTACGGTCATATGTGAACACTCAACTACCTTCGCTTGTGAGTAATGGTCAGGTTGTCCGATCGCCTTGAGAGGAGACACAGTTACTGCCTGTTAACTCCAGTTAAGGCCCCCTCGACTAGGACTTCTGTCCAAGTTGAAATCACAGAAATCATTGACGTGATGAGCTACTCATCAGAAAATTAAAGGTATTGAAAATAATTGAAATTGAAAAAATCACATTAAAACAGTTGATTCCCTTCAGAAGTTTGAACAAAACAGTCAGAGAACGAAAACTGGTAGATGCAAGCATCTCGTATTGACTCATCAGTACCAAATTTACAATAACACGAAACGGTTTTTGTTACATCGAACAAATAGGGGGGTAGTGTGGATAGTCAATCGGCGGGTTAAGAAAGGTCACTAAGTCCAAGTAAGGGTCAAGTTTACGAGCAACTGTTTCTGAACACACAGGGTCGGATTTAGTCGATTGATTGTGACAGCTTCAGCAAACCGCAAGAATCTTGGATTCGAGTGACGTCATAGGATTCTGAAGGCACAAACTGTGTCGATAACGTGTCCAGTGGTCAGGACGTGTCTTGCGACTGCGGACGCTGGTCGCTTGCGTGTTTCAAAGACATTGTCGTTCTTCTGTAATACGGAGTTCTGTACCCACTTAGGCAAATGTTCCTTCACCCTGGAGATCAAGCACCTATCCGTTCTGCCTATGTAACTTTGTTTGCAGTTACATGTAAATTGGTAGACACAAATTGAGGTGGCACCGATAGGCTGATCTCCTTTGACTGAAGGGACGGGCAGTTTCTGGGTCCGGGCTAGTACACAGAGTTCCGCTGCATTAAATGTCCGTTTAATTGAATTCACTAATCGTTGAGTTGTTTGGTGCACCTTTAAAAGGCAGCTCTATATAAATCTTCTTTTTCCTCACTGTGGCCACATGTTCGGAAGGTGGTTTTGGTCTCCTATGCCTATCTATGGACCGTTTCGGATACCCATTAGACTGTAGTACAGACGTGATCAAGTCTAATTCCTTTGCAAGACTATCTTGTGTACAGATTCGTCTTGCTCGTGTGAATAATGTATTCACTAGTGCGCGTTTGTGATGGACCGGTGTGAAGCTACTAAAGTTCAGGTATTGACCGGGCCATGTGGATTTCCTATAAATAGCACTTTTAACAGAACCATCTTCCCGGAGACTTATGAGTATGTCCAGAAACGGTAAACAATTATCAGCCCTAAAGTCAGTTTGTACTGATGAGTCAATACGAAATGCTTGCATCTACCAGTTTTCGTTTTCTGACTGTTTTGTTCAAAATCACACTAGTCGTACTGCATGGGTTAATATAAACCAAGGTTTCAACACGCTGTAAACTGAGGCATTATCTAATCTGGCATAACGAATCGGAACAAGTTAAACTAGACCGCCTATTACCAAGTAGCTTCAAATGAAAAATAAGGAACTGCATGTACAGATATAAGTAATAAACACCAGTCAGTCAGCTTTTAGGTCAAATTTGAACAGCAGGTGGAAGTTACAAATCAGTCTCCAAGTCCAAAGAAAACCTACAAAAAGTGTCCAGTTAGAAACAATATCAACAATACTGTAGCAACTGAAAATCACCAACTAAACTTCCAATAGGACCATCTTTTATCAAACGTCACCATACTTTCTGCTCAAACCAACCAGCACAAACTTTAATAATTTTACCTAATTTGGTTAAAAAATATTTACAAATTAAATGGCCAAATAACCAGTTTCCCACAGCAGCAGCATTACTAAAAATCAACCAATAAATTATAAATTTGAGAACCAGTAAATCTGCCAGAAATGGTTGTCGTTGGTAAATGTTTAACTAAAGAACGGAAGTTTCATGTCTACAAAGTAAACTTTGGAACGTGAATCAGCTAATTAACTCCATCTCTTAGAATAACCGTTTTGGAAAAAAATCAATTATTTTTTAGTATGGAACCTACGCACAATAAACTCACGAGAATGAAATTGAATGCACTGTTTGTCGCTGAAATCATTGACCACCCACAATAATTTGTATCTCTAGTTCTGATGGCATCTATCGGCTGTTGTCCACTAAGAGATAAACACAAATGTGTATACATTCAACTCGCAGGAAAATCGGTAAAATATGAGTCAGGTGAAATAAGAGCTCTCAGAATTTGTTCATCGAGCTACAACTACCAGAAGGTCAAAGTGTAATATGATGATATCTGTCGTGTAACTTTTTGCTTCAAGTTATTTTCTTAGAGGAACAACTATCAAACGACTTTCTACCGACATATTTATATTTTTTTTATTCAACGTTTTGAATGTGATATATCGTGTACATTGCTCGAACTGTTATTAAATCATTATTATATTGATTAGCTGGTTATTGCTTCAAAGTGAATAGCGTCCGAGTTAGTGTTACATAAGACCTGTAAAAAAACGTTGAAACCATCAGTGGCAACAATAAGAATTGTCTAAAATTTTAACTTAAATGCTTCACTTTTAGTCTCTAGGGTTAAAATTAAAATCACACAAGAATATTCCTCGCTAATTTATTCGCCCTTATTCTACTTCATCTTTATGCAGTATTTGTGATATTCAAAAAAACATACACATTTTAATGCGCTATTCTACCTGATTTGAGTTAGGGTCATGCTCCCAAGAGAGGCTTGTGGATGTCAAGACTTAATCTGTCAAAATGCTCAAACCTTCCCGTTACACCCACGCACTTCACATTCATTACCTGACGACTGGGGCTTACAAATCTTTTTCTGTTATTTGAACAGGGAAGCAGGCGTGAATTTACAATCGTCTTGAAACGGAATCTCATTGGTGGAATTTACGGTATTAAGATCAATAAAGTATGATTACACTAGAACCATTATTTCACCTTTGTTTTCTTCAAAAAACAAAACGATTGTTATTAGCTGACCTGTGTAATATTGGCGTCAGACAGAAGCACTTGGTAATACTTTAGCTCGCTTATTTTTTTATATCTACGAAATTAACGTTGATGTAGCTGTAGTTTATATAAGTGGAGAAAGAAATTAATAGAATTGTTTAGTAACACATATTCGAATGAAAATATCCCACAGAAAAGAAGACTGAATGAGGATTTATTTACAAGTCTTTCACAAATTCGACAACGGCCCTATTAATTGACTAGAGTAAGAAAGCTTTGTTCCGTAAACATGTATTGAGCGCTTCCTATCTTGAACGCCAGGATCCGCATGCACCTTGACACATAAACCAGATCTCACTACCGGATTCTTGTGTTTCCGTCATATAACCGTAGGTTAGACATCCATTCCTCAAATACATTTGACTAACTATATGGAAGTAATCTGGCGGTAGCACCTCACAGCTCATCCTAGTATTAGTTTCGAATAAGGTAGCATCATGGATGAAATTACCATTCAAGCATAGGATCTTAAACACCATTGTTGAACGGTTATTCGATGTATACGCGGGTGTTAATGTGTTAAGACTTTATACTGTCTAAGTCTGAAGGAATGTACTTCGGATATTGTCCCCGTTGGAAACAGTCCGTAATCTCCACCACTTATATCTCTGTTGGATGCAAGTCTGAAGGATTTTGCTTAATACCTACAGTCTCCTTATGGATTTGAAGTGCACGGATCTGCAGAGGGTAAACTTTCAAGGGGAAAGTTTGCCTTGACAGCAAAATATGCCTATCTGTCGAATGTGCTTATTTCACTTAACGCAGTATTGAGCACGTGTTTGTTGTAGAATTTGGTGATACCACGGCTTGGTGTAGACCTAAAAATGTGGATGAAAACATAATGTTATACCTGCGAAACTTGTCAATGTTGTAGGACCACGCAATAAATATCTGGGAAAGGTGTTTTGCCAGCTGTGATATGTTGTTCAACTTTATCTCGCTAGACTCACATTTTTAAAAATCTTATATTCGTCTATCCTCATACGTAGTTGTTCGTTAGCCAGAAGATTGATTACTTTTTGAACAACCTTTATACTAGAAATATAAAATAAAAGTAACCAATCAGAATGGATGAGCTTTAAAAACAACTTGAGAGTATTTATAGTGTTGAATCAAAACTGCCCTTATCAGTTAGTGCATTTTCGAAAGCCCAAAGACGTTCGTCTGAAACAATATCTAGTGTGACATATAGTCTATCCTTGATAATCCATCACTTACTCAACTACGAAACAACTTAGATTACAAGAGGGTTGACCACTCAAATCCCACGTCAATTTGTCACTTCTAACTCTAAAACAGTTTTGTATGGGAAGGTAATTCTTTCTCCGAGTATACCTTTTGAACTCTCATGTATAGAACCCAGCATCATCGCGAACGCACTTTTGGAAAGCGTAAGGAAATTCCAATCGTTTTCGTGGCTGCTGATTGAGGATAAGATGTCTTAGAAGTCATTGTTTGCAAAGCACGGTCTCTGGTGTAGAAGTAGTGTAACCAAGTCACACGCAACCTTACTTTCATCTCTCTAATCTTTGGCTATTTAAGACGATTTGCACACATTTTCGGGGAACGTCTACTGTTTTAATTAAGTGCGCAAACAGCGTACAAATGGACGCTCTAGTCAATATATAGGCAGCATGCAATCAAGTTTTATGTGAACGATCGGCGTGGGTCAGAATTATGTTAGCAATTCTACCGTAGTTTTGACTTCTTTTTCAAATGTTTGGCCCATATCTAACTTTTATGATCTGAGATTCCACGAACCACCGAATAAACCTTCTGGGATAACCTGGTATTTAATCAGCCGGATGACAGCTTGGAGACATCCGACCGCAGTCCAAAGTCCATTTTTCCACCTTAAACACAAGTAATTGGTAAAAAAGCTATGAATATCACAATTATTTTTGAAGCATATCTGCACATTAGGTGTTAATACAAAATGATAATTAACATATCGACTGGCAAATAAATCTAAGGTATCCATGAACGCCTTGTCTTGTTGTGATGGTTTATAGCTTGGTTCAACCTAGTCAGATAAATGTTTGTGATTTGGAAACCAGGCCCTAAAAACAAGCTTGTTTGCTATGCGTTTCTCCTTAAAACTTCGAACTGACTAACCTCTTATTCATTAGTGACATTCACGAACAAATGGCAGTTTATGTACCATTCAGGGTACGTTTATACTTAGACAACGATCCCAATTCCACTCTTTTCAGTCCAAACCGATTATGCTGTATTATTACAGAATGCATTCGTTGTCGGTCATTTAAACCCTTTTTGCGATGGAAAAATGTAGCGACAGATGCACATGTTAAGTAACAAAATATTCATAAATCCTTCAAATGAGATAATCTGACTGGAGAATCTAACCGGTTAACCTGCTTCATACCCGTTTATATCACTACAACCTGATAAGTCTAAACATGGATGAAACCAATCGTGGAGTGTAGCAAGAAGCATTGCAACCAACATCTCGAGTCTTTGCTATCATAGACAGCACACAGTGTCAGTTCGAGGTGAACTACATCCATACACTCTCACGGGTTGAAAAACAAGTCATGAGTCAAGTAACCATTGACATAATTATCTCGCTGGAACTGAAACGCATACTCGTTGACCACGATGCCTTGCAAAGTTTTCTCTTGAAGTTCCGGTTAGGCAAGGGTTTATCGGAATGAAAAAATATATATTCTCCTTGAGGTTTGCTTTGGAGCGACACTTTATACTTTCACTATTTAATGTAACTGCTAGTCGTAATTATCATTAGTCGTAATATCATAACCGCGTGTGATATGTACTGTGCGACTGTGTGCAAACCTGGCTGTATTTGTTCCGTCTAACCACTCGGCAAAACTGAAGACCGTTAATCACCTTTCCCAATGTGAGGTCAATGATGCATGCCACCAAAGAAGCAGACTTTACATTTGTTTTGAACAGGCGCACGTCATTTAACACCTAATGGATTGTCTCGGATGTAATCTCCATAGGATTAACCGGATAGACAGGCCAAAACATAAGGGATTAATCAGACGAATTCTACGCCAATGTCTGACATACGATACATATCAGGAAGGATTTCTGTTAGCTTTTCACTTGACAGTTGGGATTACAAACCACTTAATCATAGAGAATGCTAGATTGGAATGAGCCCTTTGGTGGCAATTTACTAGGGGTGACTGAAATTCATATTCTCAGACAGTCGACAAATAATGATTTATGGATAGGTGTTTCCAATAAAGGTGAATTGTCACATTTTTGTTTCACACATTGGTGCCTCCAGCTGGGATGTCGTCTGAGTGGCCTACATGAGGCAGTATACTAGACAAACTTTTTTTTAAAACGGTCCAACGAATAGTCATTCCACTGTACTTAGTGTTAACAATTACAACATGACGTTCAACGGATGAATTGAACTCAACGCTGGCTATCGTTTCATAAAGTGGAAAGTCTAATGAGTCGGTCAAAAACAACCATGACCAGGGACACACATAGTCACCAGCATGAGCATTGAGTGCCGATGAACAAATAACTATTCCTCTAAATTGTAGAGTTTCTTTATCTCACAGTCTAAAATCGGTAAAAACTCGTGTGGTTCACCCATAAATAATGTTTCTATCTCGACAGAGCAACGAATTGTTTACTTTGGCGATGTTGTGAACAGTCGTTTTGACCCTGTTAGGTGTGTTTTGGTCACGCGTGCGCCGAATAAGTGAATTCACTAACTGTGATTAAGTAGTGGATTGGTCCAAGCACTTATCCATTAAAACACTGGGCTGATGTTATTGGGGTCGTCCAGGAAGAAAGGAAGCACATCACTGCCCCAGTGACCATAATTCCATAGTATGATGGTAGATATCTTAGCAATTCCTGGCTTCATAATAGAAGAAATTTTCATACTGCTAGCCGATATTCATAAGTTACGAAACGGTGGTGTATATACGAAATGCATTGTTTGACAATAAACCAAAGAAAGCAAACCTGTTTGTTACTTTTTTATGAGTACCACAGAAATGTTTGTTTCACCCTATAAAAAATTCGTCAAATTTAATTCAGTTTTCTCACTTCACTAAATGCCAGTCAGGCATCGAAATTTCAGTTAATTAATTTGAGTACGATTAGCAAAAATTTGACGGTTGTCTGAATTTTTGGTTTCATATCTGAAGTCAAGTTTTATATGTAAGTTTGTTTCATTGTTTGTTTTTAATGCAAGACTAAAATTCCACTTCCGTGCGTTTGGTCACTAGGACTTAAGTCATCCGATATCTTCTTAAACTTAAATCTTTTTTCGGGTACCACTTCATTTCCATTCCCGTTTTGCTATATGAGAACCTAATGTGTGCTCTGAAGATTTGAAACGAGTGCCGTTTTTGATGTCCAATATTCTGCAGTATCCTCCCATCTTATTTGAAAAATTGACTCAACCCATCTGTCGCACTTTGATAATCACTTGCTAATTCCAAGAGCATTAGTTCTACTCTTATTAATTCGAAATTTTCAACTGAGCTCAATTTCTGTTTTGATTTAATCGCTGCACTCGACAAAACCATAAATTGTCCTGGAGCTCCACTATGTATCATGCACTGTTGTCACATTTCGCTCCAAGTTTCCATAGGTCTTTTTTTAGAACGTAGTTTTACGAAGGTTGGAAGAAGAAAAGGTTCATGAACTTCATTATTTTTTAATTCATGCCATAATCTACTGTTTTTTTAATACTAGCCACTTTTTAAACCGTTACATTTCTCTGAAGTAATTTATCTCAGATTTTCCAGTGAATTCTTTTTCACACCCCCATTGTCTTCGTGTAGTTATTTAAAAATGCTCAGTTTTAGCATTATGGAGTTCTTACTTGTTCACCAGTTTGAAACCCTCAAAATTACGTTTCCGTGCAATCAATAGAAACTCTCACATATTATCATGTTTCAGACTGCCAACAAATATCCTTTCATTGGAACTTTGAATTGGAGTATTTTTAGCGTGAAATATTCATTTTCTGTTACTAAAAATTACACTGGCAAAATGATTTTTAACTGCATTTCTGCTGTAGGCCATTCTTCAGACTTCGTATGTGCCTGAGTTTCGTGAACACATTAATACATAAGTTTCTGTTGTTCTGTCAACTGAACCTCCCGTAAGCTTAGTTGATTGACAAGAACTACTAATTACAACCGTCTAAATATGTTCTTATGTATTTGAAATTTGCTGTGAAATGAAATTTCGATTCAGCATTGTTGTTGAGGGAAAGCGTTTTCAGGAAGTAATGAAATATTTTGCCCGTTATAATTATTTTCCAACGTCACAGGTGAGAAGTCCTCAATGAGTGAGTCCAATCGTCACGACAGAGTATCAGCTCTGAACATCACTCGTGCCAACTGTCACGCAAGTGAGACGTTTGATAGTGCGGTTAACTCGGCCACAATAGCCAGTTCAGCAGCCGTCCGTGGAACACTGTTCGACAGGCTATGGAGACGGGTGCGAAGAAACCCACGATCATCTACGTGTAGCACCGACAGCTCACCTGCTCTCAGTCCGACACCTGACCGCCACGCGAGTCCACTATTTGGAAACCTGGATAAGACTCAGGTACGAACGTTTTGCGTAAACCGAACTAGCGTACAATTAGAAGTACTTAGTTCACTCCTGGGTATTGAGTAGTATATAATCACCCAATTGAGAGTACATTAAAACAAATTACTTTCGATGAAAAGCATTTGTTTTTCGTTTGATCAGAGACAAAACACGTGTTTAAACGAAAGTGTTTAACAAAAGGCTACAGATGATAAGCATTCGATTGTAGTTGTAGTTGGAAGAAAGTTCTCGGACTTGATAAATTGTTTAACAAATTTAGCGCATTAAATAGAAGCCTCTGTTACATATGACTATAATCTAGACGATCATGTTGTCTGCTCAGGTTTGTATAAGTGGCCTGTATTCTGTCAAATAATAATTTCATAAAACCCAGGCTTTGTTTCGCAGTTGTGCTACATCTGAAATCTTCCACCAAAGAAGAAGTATTTTCACAAGTTTTCAAATGTACTGAGTACACATGTGATATTCTTTGTGACCATGATGAATAGATAAGCGATGTTATATATAGTTGTGAATTATTTGTTCAGTGGCAGTTTCAGTAATTTAAGGCTTATAGAAAGGTTCCATGTGAATACTACTGTAATGTTGTATGCTTTGTAGCACCATTCGCGGCGTTAATCAGTGAAATATTTTTATGAACTGTATCAAGAATGATTTTGAAATGAATATAGAGAATACTGGTTTGGTGCGTGAACTTGATAATGAAAGATGCCCAGTCTCTCTCAAGAGTCCATATTACTATCCTAGTCAGCACGTTTACGTACGAGGCTTTCTAAGGCAGTTCCTTATTCGTCAGAACGCGACTTGAAAATATTGCATTAACTTGATTCGTACTAATCCATGTGTGACAAAAATTAGCCTTTGGGGGTGGCTAAAAACCGTTTTGGAAGCAGCTGTCGTTGATAACATAAAAACTGCAAACCTCGTAATTCGTGAGCTATATATTGGAAAATGTACGTTAACCATTAATTTTGTGTTAGAACGAATTACTTTTTGTCAAAAATAGAGCAATTTTGAAAAACAAAATTGATTACTGTATTTTATGAACAGTGACATTCTAAGCATTTACATTCCCACCGTAGTAAATCCAGAGTTAGTTCTCGTCCAAATCGGCTGTTAATTAGTAACGTCACAGCCCAATCGATAACGCTGGAGGCAGCAGGAAGTGAATGAGATTTACGACTGCAAATTCATTATGAAATATTCACTAGTAAAGAACATAACTTAGATGAACACATTTGAGCAGTGTTCATTAATGGAGCTGACAAAAGTGATCCATTGCATTTGAATAACCGCTAATGAACGCACCATTTTCACTTAAGCGTTATATATTGAGGAAATGTCCAAACCATTTTCTGAACCTCGTGAAATGTGACCTGCTTACCAACATGAAGGACATCAAATTAGAGCGTGATTTCCACGCACTCTGCTTCTTACTGCAATCCCTTAGTATTAGGACTTTGCCTTCTCGATTTTCATCTTATAAGTTGGTCACCATTTATCTATAAGTAAATTAACTCCGGTAATACCAAGTCGCGGTTTACAATAAAGTATATTATGTGTTCATCTCCTATAAAATAGTTGAATTTTGATGAAGGTACCTCAAACTTCAAGTTAAACGTCGATGCTAACGAATGGTCGGGCACTCTGTGTCCCACACTGTTGGTTTTTGAGCATCGTCCAAGATGCGAATTTTGTTGCTGGTTATTTGTACTAGGGGTTCTCAAAATCACGATAATTCATGAGACAATGTCTGATTTTCTGAAAGTCTAAAACGACTACTGAAATCAAGGCAAATAATTTGTGTCTTATACATCGTTTAACAAAATGCTCTCTGAAAATGTGCAGGTTAATTAATTTTTATCACCTTGGAACGAAATTTATGCAGCAACAAACTGTACACTGTTTTATACTAATGTACAATTTTATCACATACATACTACTGTGAAGCTTCCACATATGACAAAATATTCGCTCTACTTTTATACATTTCTTGGTATCATAAGGTCGCTGACTGTTGTGACTAGAAGACAACCATCTAACTTAGGTAACGCTCTACACAAATGCCATGCTGTAGATGATCATGACTCATTGTTAGGCATTGCTTTGGTTCCAATTCAGTTAAATTTTCTTGATACGTTGATTTCGTTTTGCGTGATAGCAACGTGAGACTTACAGTTTTATAGCCGGTCACCTCAATAACTAATGCCTAACATAAAATACGATGGTTCAGTATGGGATTATTCGTGGATTCTATCGTTGTTCAGTTGGCAGATGAAATTTTTAGCTGCTATTGTTGCTGATGTAAACTACGGAATGTTCAGTAATATAGATTTAAGACCACTAACGGTTAGTTTCGGATTCCATCATCAAATAAACGTTTAAACCAAACCCTTTCCGAAAGGTTGAGCAAATTATAGTTTCTTTTCCATTCAAGTCGTTTGGTAGTAACATTCTTCAACCTGGTTGAAATTTCCATCATCATCATCATCATCATCATCATCATCATCATCATCACAACAGCCATGAGCCTGACCAAAAGGTACTGTGGCTCGGGCCGCCGCTCACCTCAACAGTGACGTGGAATATCCTAGA
>JTDE01001902.1:48525-83333 GCA_014338405.1 Paragonimus skrjabini miyazakii | reverse complement strand
ATGGAACGTACACAAGCATTATATACTCTTCCTTTCAGCGACAACCGGACGTCTTTTCGACGCCACAGAAATTTCCAGATTGTTTGAGTCCTTTCAAGGTCAAAGTTGAAACAACGAACCCACACTAAGCAAAAACAAAAGTGAACAAAATGAACCGAACTCACTACACAGGTTGCCCTAAGGTTTTTAACGAGACAACGGCGAACATCACGGCAATGACGATAAAGATCAGCGGTAGATTGATGAATACAGTGACCTGCAAGACCGAGAATCAAATAGTGGTGAACTATAGTGAGAATGAGACCTAATCCTGGCGCTTCAGTTTTGAAAGTGTCATGTTGAATAGAAGTGAGAAAATTATAATCCGTCCATAGCGGATCTCCGTTTACTTTTAAAAATCATAACTTTGCTATACATGTAATATAGCCTACTGACGGAGTATTTATTAATACATCATATTAATCAAAACTGTTAAGTACAAGGGTCTTCATATTGGTCGGCGAACAACAAAAAATTACTGTGTCCACACATCTTTCGTTTGAATTCATATTTCTTATTGACATTCCTCCAGGTAAATATTCGATCAATTTTCTTTTGAGATTCATCTACTGATGCGTTGAAAACAATCATATTTCTTATGGATACACGAAAGACTGAAAGTATCCTCATGCAATTTGACAACCCAAACATTTTTATGCCTTCTATGTTTCGGTTTTTTACCCAAAATAGCTCGTTTACAAGAAGCTATACATTGTCGATTACCAATTGGCTGAGATCGATTAAAACCGGTTTGCTGCCTGCAATAGAGCAAACTTTATTTACGATGTTGCCGTTTTGCTAATTTTTAAGTTTTAAACAAGGGTTTTCCCTGCTAAACTGATTTCAGACAAGCAGCTTTACGATGTTTGGTTCTATATATATATATATATATATTTGAGTCTATTTGAAAATAAACTTGTGTTTCATCCATCACGACGAAAACCATTTGCCTGAGATTCTAGCCGATTCTCCGTTAAGAACAGATAGTAGAATATCCTTACATTTCCTGACATTGGATAAGACTTTATGATGGAGCATGTGATAGAAAAATAACGAAAACCACGATAATTGCAAGCCTAAGAGAAAATTCGTATGCTGAATTTCAAACTTTCCGATAGCGCGTGCGAAACAATTCGGTCAAATTGGTTTGTAGGTAAAATTTTAGAAAATTTTCTTTACTAGCTCACGCTGATAGTTCACAATTTATCCGAGGGTTGGTAGTAAAATTTGAAGTACCTCGTACGGCTTAAACCAGCAAGTATTCCTGAAATCGTTTATGCTTACCATTGCAAACATCAAAAATATGAAAACTGTTGACTCATGGCGATGCAGCGGAGGAAATCAATGAATGGCTGGGCCAGTAATTAGAGATAACAGTTAACAGGGTGAACGTAGGTAATTGCTGGTATGACGTATCAACATTAGTTGTGGGTTATAAACAAGCGGTTCGGTTTCGAGGTATAGTCAAATAGCCAAGCATGGTCGAGCGAAACGGAAAGCTGTGAACAGATTGGTGCAACCTAAATCTCATGGTATCAGTAAACGGCGTTATGTCGCGCTGAAAACAAGTGTACATCAGTAGCTGAAAAGCGAGAGTAACGTGTCATGTGAGATGGTGAGCTGCCCATAAACTGAGGCGTTGAATGGATGGTTAATAATTTTTCCTGTGTGTAGGAGCTGTGATTCAAACAGTATATAAACACAGCTTCACCATGGACTAAGGTGTTCCACATTAGGGTGATTGAGCCTAAGTGTGAAAGCTTTAGGCGTCTACCGTGGATCTCTGACGAAAATAATAGAGTGTGACAGTGTTTCCGCTGCTAGCCCTTGTCCAGCGGAAACCCAGAGCTTGCACTTCGGTCTATGCTAACCTGCTTTATCTGAAATACTAATTTGATTGCAGCATGGCATTGAACTGATTGACCTCATTAACCACCCGTTCCCCATTTACCCTTTTTAATGCGTCCTCTGTAAATTTCGTGATATAAATGTGATGTATTTGGCCTGGCGGTGAATCACTGGAAACCAGCTTGTTGGCTACACAATATTTTTCATGACTACACCGGGAATTTTCACCCGATTTAAGTTTACTTTATCTATCTAGTCAAAATAGAAAGGACGTATGTTGCGAGAGATAAACAATTCGATCTACTCGCATCGGTCTCTACAACAGGACCAACAAATTTTAAACAAACTGCGCATAATAAAAACGAGTAAACCAACTAACCACTTGATTATAGCACTTCGTTCGCTGATGATGTAGTTCGTTCCATGACAAGGACACTGATTGCTTCATATTGAGCTCAACCCACACTTGATGGCAGCCTTCGCATTCAGATATGCGTTCCGGCTAGTCCCTTTCGACGTGAAGCACTTGACTCGAGTTTTGCTCTTATTAGAGCAGATCAATAGTGCGTACACTTGCCCGGATCGAAGTTTTCACTCTGACCCTCGTGGTTGTAAGACTAGCCTGTTAACCACAACGCCAGCAACCTCACAATAGGCATAACCCAATAATCGAATCCAGATGCTTAACCACAATTTTGTATTAGTATTCAGCTTGCCCGGTCATTTGGAAAGGAGAATTAACTGAAATGCCATGTTCAACTCAATCGGTAACACAGTGATTAGGAGCTCTCAGTTAGGTTAAAGATACTGTCTTCATTGAACCAAATTAGCATGGTTTGAAGGTTTAATAGAGGTTTGCGGATTTAGACTGCATAAAGTTGAGCACCACCCAAACTCGGTCGCAGCCTTAGCATTCGGATAATTCTCTCGACTAGCCTACTGGTCGGCGCTAATGAGAGCAAAACTTGAGTCTGGTACTTCCTCTCGATGTGACTGGCTGATCGATTGTGTCAACGCCTCCTGTGCACTTCGGAACCTTCTGCGTCTGATTAGAGCTGTCCCACTAATAGTTAACAATTTAAGAGGGTCAAACAGGCAAACCATTGATAAGATTATAGGTTGTAAATTAAGCCGATTTCTCCGAGCTTGTTACAGTTAGCATGTCATTTTCGACATTGCATTTTATCACCACTTGGGATTGTGCTCCGCCGCGCGTTGGTGCAAGGACCGATCTGTTCTGCCCGTGTGGACGTCATTACGATTGCAACTGAACTGGCGCATTACAGACTGGTTGGTTGTGTGTCGTCACTATGGAGAGCCACACCCTTAGTACTTGAGAGAACGTGCAGTTGGGCGGCAAGATGAGTGCGTTGGAAGGTCAACCTCAGTTTTTCTTTCCTGGTTTTAGTCAGATGGCCATCCTTGAATGGGACGTGCAAATATCGTTTTCTCCACACTGCAGCTTGCCATTACCGATTCTTTTTTCTTAATGTGGATGTTCACGAGCTTTCCTGGGTGACCATTATCCACCAGCTAATTTCCGATAAACCCTTCCTCTTTCCCCGGTTGATCTACAGTGCATACATTTCTGGCTCTATGAAACAGTGTTCTCACCGATCCCGTCTTTATTAGCAGGTGTGAGGCTATGGAACCACAAGTAAGGCTAACTCCATGATGTCTTAGAACAAACAGATCGTTGGAATGTTTCGTTTTGATATCTAGTGATAACTGTCTGAAAATGGCAAACACTTGATAGCTTTCAACCTAGGTTTTTAAATCAATAATTTAATTTAGTGGTGGTTGAAACGGTTTTGGTTCTGACCTCAGTATCCATATATTTTTGTGTACAGAATCAAATAACCAAATGACGACCAACAGTGACTAACAGCCAATATAAGCGGTTTCTGGTCAACTGATTGGAGCTATGTAAACTGCACATAAGCCTTGATCAGGTCAAGATACTTGCCGCTGATAACCAAAAGTTCTATGATAGCGGTGCCGATCAGTTTAGTCATACAAGTCGCTAGCAAGGTGGGAAGTTGCGCTCTGATCAGGTTTGGAGATCATCTAGTTCTACTAAAATACTCAGGGAAACATCAACAGGACAGCTCATAGGGGAGCAGGAATTCATCGGGTCAAGAATGTTGTTTCTCAAGCTCACAGTCAGAAAAAGCGGTGCAAAGAACTGGTTAGTTTACATCGCTGCTGATACCATACGTCAACATACGATTGGTTAAATCTGCTGCGGTAACGTTTTCGATAGAATGTGAAATATTGTCTTTTTTTACTCTTTTTCGCACGGTTTAAGTATGATCATCTTAAACAATATGAAACGGTCCAGTGGGTCATTTTTTGCAATGTGCCATCAGAACATTATTGCTGAAGGCAGTAATTTTGCTGAACGTAATTTCAGTACCCTACATTTTGAATGAGACTGTTGACAACATTTTTGTTTAAGAGGCACAGTACTCCCCAGGGTGATATATACTGTTCTATAGACACTACCTTCTGATGATCAGAACGTTTGTAAGTGGAAAATCGATCTTTTCGGATTATCGTATGAAAACTGACTCATTTTTCAAGGGTCGAACCATCAACTTACATAAATCGGGTAGTCGATACAGTTTATTTTTGAATGAATATCACCTAGTTTGAAGTAATAGAAACATTTTTTCTTGTGTCTGACTCGCTTTTTGTTTTTCTATTTTCACGTGAAGTTGCGAGCTTTTACTTGGTTCATTTAGAGTACCACTGCGTTATCATTCGTTTCCACTTATGCATGCCAATAAGTTTGAAAACGGCTATGACAGTTAACCTTGACAGTTAATCCTGTTTACATTTATTACCATTGCTGTTATTTGAGATGAGTACGTCTATATAAATCCGATGTGCGTATTATTCATGGGTGTTTCAGGTTTCAAGCACCGAGTTGTTAGGTATATCTGTCAGCGTAATAGCACTGAGAACTGTCAAACTCCGTTGCGAAAAAATGTCAGCAAATGTCAGCACATGTTGGCTTGTCGTTAGATACAGCGCATATCACATTTTAATTGTGCCTAAGTTAAGGCCAAATGGTTGGAGTTTGTGAATTAAGCAAGATCTTCTACTGCCAAATTAGATCTTGTGTCGCCCAAAACATTTTCGCGTACGGGCTGAAGTATTATGTTAATGAACTGTTAATCTAATCTATCAAATTTTCTAATGAATTCTTTGCACCGATCAATAAAGTGGAAATAGAAATATTTTTTCTTGTCATAAATTTTAACCAGTTTGAAAAAAGGCTGATAAAGCACGAGTTGTGTTTAGACAATTATTTTCGTATCATTGTGAGTTTATGCGATATGAATGCGAATTTATATACCAATATAGACACTTAAAAAGAGTAACCACACGAAAGACAACTATCAATTTTCTAATCATCGTTATTGCAACGACAGCAACAATCTTGCTTACGTCTGTCTGGATGTACAACACTGAGCTAAGCTCCTGACCAGCTACGATTTTATTGAAAGCCTAGTGCTTGGATTCCTAACCCTGAACCCAGAAGATGGAATGCATTTTCCCGGAAACTATTGGATTTTTTCAAACCACTGATATACACAGTAGATGGTGCTGACTCTTTCTGTGCAACTGACTTCATGCGTGTGCAGAAGCAACTGTTTATCACAACGATAACCGCGTTTTCGAAGATCAGCATCACAAATGTTTTTTGTGGTACCGAGCAGTGCATCACATCTGTGATTAACGTACATTCTTTGATATTGGCTGATAAAATACACGACGTAACTGCCTAGTAAAAACAAACCAGAGGCTAGATACTGATTAAAACGTTTGACTGTGCTCCGTTCCCGAATGCGTTACTTGAAGACTGTATATAAAATAGTTACCTTGAATCCAACATGACACAGATTGAGAAATGACAATTTCATAACTGAGAACAATGTGAAAGCGTACAGATTGGTTCAGTGGTTCAGAAATGTAATCAACGTGGAAACGTTTTATTTGGAAAACCAACCTTATAATACGTTTCGATTAACAGAATGCTTTCAGCATTAAAAGGCATACTGAAAAAGCCTATATTTGTTTCAACTCTCTTAAACACCTACTTCATTCAATTTACTTCGAAGTTGGTTCGAAAGAAGGATAGGTAGAATTTTCAGATAGAACTTCGTCAGTGTGATGACCTTCATGAGAAAGTTAACTTCAAATGCATTTTCAAATGAGTACACTTCAGAAACCTATGTGACATGCGAACCGTTAGTGTATGGTTGCTTATGAACGAATAATTGCCTTAGTTTATGGTGTATTCGTGTAATTCAATTAGTTTGTAATGTACTAATAGGATTGAAACTACGATAATCTAAAATGGCAATCATGTGTTTATAAACCAGCTTGATGAACCGGATACACATGAGTCTGAAATTTCTTTTATTTTTTGTTGCTTGCGTAACTGACGTATAATTTTAGCTAAATCCTTTTCTAAATCCTAAACAATCCCTGATTTTAAAACAAACAGGATACTTCTTGTGATGGATATTGTCAAATTTACAAATCCCCCTCTTCAGTGGTTGCTATTTTTAAGATTTTACTATTCGCTGTACTATTAGTAGAACCGGGTCGCAGGTCTTTTGCTTATGGCTAAGTTTGGCCACTAAATACATATTGCTTAAGTTGAAAATACGTTACCAATTCAGTCATCATCTAGCCTCTGTATCCACGGTTTGTGCACAGTTCCTCTTAACTCCGATGATGGCTGCATTGAAACAAACACTGGGGTAAGTTACAGGTCTTTAATAAAATTGTTTACAAAGGATTTACACATTCATTCTAAGCCGGCACATCAGAAAGATGTGAGATTAATCAGAGCTTAATTTCTGCAATCGTGAATGTTGCTTCTATCCAGACAATTATAATAACCGTAAAGTAACTTGCTTGCAACTTTCTGTGTATTCTAATTTAGGACAGATTCTACTAAAACGTATGATATACACATCATACATCTGAATTTCATATTCTGTTTTGTGAGTTCTCCGTGATTTGTTCTCAACTGACATGTTCTAGTCACACAAAACCTTAAACTACAATTAATAACACTATTTAATATTCAGACATTATTTAGAATATCAAAGTTTTCAAAACATTCTTATGTAACCTTATGTGTTGCGCATTGCATCAGCAATTCTAATACTCTGCAGTTGTTAAATTACAATACTTTTGAACACTCATTCTACGGGCAAAATTGTTATGTTGGAATCTTTTTTACATTCCCCTTAGAACGTTATGGTTTCATTGTTCTGTGCAAAACACTCTGTAAACTATTACTTTCTCAAACCAAACTTATTGTAAGCAAGGCTGACAATATTTGTTGGTGTGTTGGATACATATGATGGTAGTAGTTGAATAATTCCGGCAAAGTTATGCTTAAAACTAACAATTCAGGTTATATGTAGTTTCAATGCAGTGGCGGAGCATACGACTGTTTACAATAAACCACATACACTCTGCGACAAAACTGGACGTCGACATCACTGTCTTGTGACTTCTTCTAAACAAAACGAATTATACGCAAAAACAAGAGAAAGATAATAGAAATCAATCGATTCCCGCCTGTTGTTACCAAACCTGGCGGTACAATTACAAAAATGCTGGTCAAATATAAAATATTTTGAGGTGATATCGCCGGCAATGCAATTCTGCAATCGTAAAGATGACAAAAGGATGTGCAACTTCTGTATTCATTGAACAACGTGCTGACATGATTACATGAGATAAGCTATTTCATCGACTAGAAGGTACCGCAGAAATCTAAGATGCCCGTGTTATTTTATGGCGGATATATTACGTCTACAGGGCGTAATTCACCATTCTAGAAGCTATCGAGAACAGAACTTGCCGCACAGCTTTTCAATAGCATTTATTTGATAGTCACAAATAATGTGTGTTGCCGACAACTTAATAATGAATATGATTTCAAATAAAACTGCGGTTATATAATCTTATTCTGGGTTGTAAATACACCAGAAAAAGAAAGACTGAATCCAAACCAAATTCTAAAATACAGCACAGTTCGTTTTTGATCAAAGTGTTTTCAATTCCAATTACAAGGTTAATATGAATAGGTGTACTACAATAGAGGAAACTACTGCTTACATATAGCCTTTCCTGCCCCCAGAATGAGTAAAAATGCAAACAGTTTGCGAGGGGAAATAATGAAGCAATGTGGCGAGTTCTAGGCGACAGCAATCAAAAAATATTTAGCGAAGAAATCTGTAAAGCAGTGAAGGTGTAGCTAGGCTATCACCAAATTAATGTCGCTTCATTTAATGTGACTGTTGGCTTAAAACTGTCGATCTTGTAAGCGAGTACAGTTAACATGGGTTTACTGTCTTTAAGCACTCGTAGAATTGAATGCTATTATTCCATTTCACTTGTCAGTTCAAGCGTAAGATTCAACAAGCCCATGTTTTTAATCAATCCACAAAATTTTGGTCTATTACAGTTTTCATTTTTACTATCAATTTTTCTACGTTTCAAACTCAGCCTCTGATTTTGCAGATGCCAACACCTGGGACTGATTCTAGCGTCTTTTATGCACAAACGGTCGACCGTTTTGTAGATAGGATGGCAACGCTTAGATTATGAAGGATAAATAATATATATCATGCGTTGTTACTAAACACTTCTCATCGATTGATGTCCGCAAGATACACGTACGATGCGTAAAAAAGTCCACAGTAAACAACTTCTATGTTGACATCTTTGAAAAAGCGTGGGCAGCGTGCCACCAGGATGGTTTGCAAGTTTGGTGAATCTGTTTCTAAATAGTTTTTCATGTTGTTGCCTCTTCCGTGATGGTTTTACAGAAAACAGATAGAGTGAAAACTCAAAAATAGTTAGCATCGTGAAACGTCGTTAAAAAGGGGATTGAAATAGTTCTGATTCTCACAACCTGCTGCTTCAACCAGCGTGACATGAGTTTGTTTTTTGTACATTTGTGCCATTGCTGTCATCGTCAGCAGCAGTGCATGCACACAAAGGTGTCAAAATCACTTTGGCTGTTAACGTGCAGACTACATTGTGTAACATCATGACAGAAGTTGAAGAAATACTATATTTGTTCAAAATAGTCCGTTCACCATGGTACTGTTGTCTGTCATAAACAGTTTTTTGTGCATTTTCGGTCAAACTAGTTCAATTTTTTGCAATGTTTGCACCCGCTTAGCAGATTTTCCAAATGTTTAATCAGTGAATCTACAAGCTGAAACTGAGCAACATTCAAAATTGTCATCGAATTGTTTCATTGATTCTGCATAAAAACGATAGACGATTTCTGAAAAATTATAATGTGGATCTCGGCAGATAGATTCCACATAAGAAACACGTTAAGATTCGATGAAATTACTTCGGAACAAATAACCTAATCGCATTAAGAACGTTTTGCATGGAATTAACGTCATCTGTTTGTCAGTTTTCAATTCAATGATACTGCCGCAGTTAGAACTCATGATTATCTTCCCCTAAACAAAGGAAATCCGTAAACATTGAGATTAAGTAACTAGCACCCCCAGATAATGTTGTATTTATAAGTGCTATTGGTAGACAAAACCAGCACACGAAAAAATGAAACCAAGACTTGATATTCATGTAGCGCCGGAAAACTAGTTTTAGAACACGCAAAATTAACGATGCGAAAACCAAATGCTTTTACTAATTCATTTTCAGGCCAACGCAGTACTACGGGTTTCATCAAATAGTGTTATGAGACAAACTCAAAAATCAAACAACTTGCTGTTAACGATTGACAATAGAGGCAATTACTAGAATGCTCATAATTAGTTGGATTGAAAGCAAACGTTGACTGAATGTAGTGTTACACAGCTAGGGTCAACTGTCTAGAAAGATATGAATGAGCTATGAACCCGGAAGTTGGCGGGACTGAAGAATTCTCTTTTGAGAGCATAAATTAGATTGGCATAGTTTGATTGCAATCGATTTGGCGTTGACAGACTGTTTAAAGTGAGTAATAACAAAGTTGTAGACAACCTGGAATGCGTTGTAACGTCTGTGTGATGGTTGGTGCCGGCAAGATGTGCAACAGTGGTGCTAGTGAGTGGTTCAGGGCATCCGGTTTCCATCCAAACTGGATGACGTTCCTTGATCCCTTTTGACAAGCACCCAGTTGTACGACCAACGTATTCTGCAGTAGATCAGCAGCATGAAAATGAATGCACGAACACTGAATGATCGTGGGTTGACATCTTGTCTTCCAGGTTCATTGTTAACTTCGGCAATATGTTGAACCAGCTTCTTAAGATTGCAACTAGAACGGCACGTTTAAGTGACCGGTGCATGCACCCGTTGAAATGATCTGCTACAACATCTCTTCCAGAAAAAATTTTCATAGACATCGCTTCCTCTTTATCTGTGAGTATTACTTCTTGAATAATTCTGGTCTTCACATTCGAAGCGTTAAACTGCTTTGGATAGTCGTTTTTTTCCTAATAGGTTCACTGTGGAAATGGGTATATTGTAATCCACCAGGGATAAGTCAGTACGCCAATTCAAACAGTTTTGTGTCTTTCAACCGAATAATTTAATAAATCCTCTAGCGAAATCGAGGTCGATGCCTGACATTTAAGGTAATACGGTTTTGTTCGGACAACGATTCAAATTCTATTGAGAGTATATTATTGTCCATAACAATTGAACACGTCAGATATGCTGATCAACATTTTGCTCGAACAAATGCCTGCATCAATACTTGTGATTTTACGGTACCCTCCGATTGATAATGAAATTGATGAGGACACTCAGTAAATCTTATCGTTGTACTTTAAGGCCACTGATGACTGAGGTAGAATTGGACACGTTTAAGATGTGAAAAACATGATGGAAAATTATCGTAATGACTTGCATTTTTCTTTTCAATTTCTAATTACCTTTCAACTCCATAGTGTGAGAATCAGTTTTATCATCTGCTGAACGTCAGTCACAATCACTTCTCGGTTTTTGCATTTTGACTTGTGACTCGTCTAGACGAACTGTAGGTAAAGTTGTCCTCAAAAAGCATTGTCAGAATTCATTTTTCGACAGGCGTTAACCACGAAATAATCACCGAAATATGTTGTTCTCAGTAACTACCAGTTTCAAAAGCAGTACGCTGTAGTAACTGTGTTTTTGGCGTTGGTTTGGCCTGGACTGATTTTTCGAGCAAAATTGATGGTTAAACTGAATACATTTTGTCGCACAGTTGGCTTGTTGGTCGTCTTCTGTTAATCTATATCTAAAATGCTGAAACGCAACCCATTCGATTACAAGCTACAGGTCATATATTTCATTGCTTATAAGTAGTGTGATAGATATCATTCGCTAGATAATATCCGACTGCAAATATTCCAGGTTTTGGCTGGATTCGAGCCAGTGATAGAATTTGCATGCTTAAAAGTTACAAGGGCTTTACAAGCTGAGCCACGAATTCACACCGGGATTTATTAACCCGCCCAATAAATTCTGTATCCACTGAAATCAACTGAATGATCTTACAGATTGACTGCTATTATTGTCCATTTGAAGTTATTAGAAAGACGTTGGTGATTCATGGTTCTTCTATAGTACAAGTTCGTCAAGTTATATGAAGAAGCATTTCCCTCATTTCGATCTTTGTTTTCTTCAAATGACTCTTGAAATCTTTCCATAATACTTTTTAGTCTATGCGAACTCAGGTATGAAGAATTCTTTCTATAAGGACCCTTAACTTAGGATTGAGAATTTGTGTCGTATTGGTTGCTTATGAAAAACTCACCTTAATTTTAGTAGCCACTCGCAAATTTTACATTCACCCTTTTGGGTTGCGCTTACAAGTACACAAGTTGAATCAAAATGTTTGAAGTTTTCATGATGATTACGCAGGAATATTGCGAATTCTCCGGGCTTTTCACCTATTTCAAAGTACTTCTTTTCATTAGACCAGTTTTGTATTCCGCTTTTGCCGTATTTAATAGATTTGTTCTGAAAAATAGTCTTTGAAGTTGATGTAAGCAGAGTTTGTCTACCTGCTGGGTGGGAAATCTCTTTAAAATTATCCGTCGTTCCTTCCATTTTATTCGAATACATTGAACTTTTTTGAGAGGAAATTAGCTTTGTGTCCACATTCAAATCCACTCGATGTTGTTTTAGTTTACGTTGATCAATATCATCATCTATTCAAATTCAGTTGCAATAAATTTTCACGTTTTTAAAACTTCGTTAAAACTTCTTGTCTTTCTGTAATTATTTTATTCGATCGAATACGGTGTTAGCCGTGACACGATATAGTTTACAGTGATATTACTGGACAGTTTTCAACCACGCATCAAGAATATGTTTTATCTAGATTGAGACTAACACAGATATCAGCGTTTCTGCCGTACCATCCGGTATGAACCCTCTTTTGTAATGTTTACTTCAAATTAACTATTCAAATTGCACACCTAAGGTATATGGTCATAATAATATCAATCTCAACTTTCCTCGCTTAATCAGGATATAGCTACAACTGGAGTAAGGTTAATCGACACTCAAGTCGTCAAGGGTCCGAATGGATTTGGTCTAACATTGGCCGAACTTATCACCTTTATACCGAGTCGAATGGTAGGACTGAACTTGTTTCCATGCTTCAGCCCAGACAAGGTCGGATTTTATCAACGCCTGCTACAGATTCGCAACATCAGTGATGCACATGTGACTACCATGTATGCTGTTCAGCCACATATAACTTCATCGACTTCAGTACGTCCCGGCGACATTCTGTTGGCTGTTGGTGGTCATCGGTTAGCCGGTTGTTCTCCGGAGTATGCTGTGCGTATATTGGCTGCGGTTCCCCTTGGTGGAATCGTGCCAGTGACTTTGCTCAGAGGACTTCCATTGGCTCCCGTGAATATCACGCAAGACCAGCAAGATTTACCTGTAAAGTTTGGTGATTGCGTTCTACAGCCAGTCAAACAGGTGGTCGTTCCTCAAGCAGTCTTGCCCCAGAATAGTTGCAGCAATTGTGATCAATATGCCGGACAAACCAAGGTATGTTTACTTGCTGAAATGATCCTCTAAATTATATGTAGGTACTGAATTTTTTCCGCTGGAGGCATGATAATGACGGTGAGCGGCAACTTTTAACTTGTCCAGGCTAATCATTGCAGGAGTGTAATACTTTCAGTTGGGGGTAAAATCAACTGTAGACGAGCCCTATGTCAGACATTCACCCACGAAGTACTCACTGCATACTGCATCAACCCAAGTTGTTTCATAGCTAACAGCTAATTAGACCGTAAATCTCGAAGTGAAGAAAAAAGATCAATGATGTGCGTTCTCTCTTGGTTCACACTAGTTGACCATTTCGCTGTAACTTAATGCCGGAATTAAAAAGGATTTTTGCAGCTGAGTGGTTTATACACATTATTTACCAAACTAACGGTGAGACAACCAAACACTTATTTGTGGTAGCTTTCATGTACACTTGATGAGCTCAAAATGCAACCTGACATACGTCTTCCACATGCCGTGGGTAATTGGTTGTAGCAGCTTTCAAATTTGGTTGGGAATAAGACGAGTACTACAGATAGGCAGAACGATTTGCAAAAAGGCACGTTTCTTTTCAAAAAGTAAGGGAGTGTTTCCAAGATGGTATTTAAATAGAGTAGTTTCAAGAAACCACAGATTAATTATGTCTGTACACAAAACGGCGGAATGTGAATAGCCACAGTACGCACTTATTAAAACGAATCGTTCTGATTACTGGAAGTGGATTCGTGAGTAACCAGTGATATTTTGAACTGCGTTACGGTTATTCTTCTCAAAACAGGAATAGTATATATTGATCAGTTTAGAATAAATGACTGCAATTATTTATGAGTCAAGCGTACATGCCTAGCACGAAATTTTAGTCGTTATTATGGTGATGCACACTGGGCAACATAAGATGAAACAAGTCAGAACTTAGGGCACAAAAGTAACAGGAATTAAATAGTAGAAGTTAATGATCTAGTACAATGTGTAACTTTGAAGCCATAGATAATATTGCGGTCTGGCGCAGAAAATCGTTCAGCCATGTTCAATTACTTTATTTAAACCGTTCTAGAATGACGGCAAAAAGATCTTTCGGGTCAGTTCAGTTGTAGAAATAAAATACAAATGCACATAAAGTACTTGCAAGAAATTTTGCGTTTTTCTTACTCGAACTGGTTTCAGCTGCCAACTGGACAACAGCTCTTTCAACTACTTCTGGTTCTTGAGTGCACAAATATTTGGCCTGACAATCTCAGTGTTATCATCTACATGCTTTGCAGAATTTCGGCAAAATTGTTTCCTTGTGCGTCTTGGTTCCTTTGAGATGGGAGTTCAGCTCCGTAGCTAATTAAACTAGTGCGAAGCGGTCCTGTCAAATCCAGTTCCTGTTGGTTAACTACGAACCTGTTTGGAACTGAACTGAAAAAAATCATCCTTGATGGATGAGACGCGAATACGGATTATTGATAGTCAACTGCCCCAAGGTATTTGTGTTATACTTCCTGTTGAAATAACACTTGTGGCACTTGTCCACGCTTAAGAAGTTGAGCGACCAACACAAGTCAGCATATGCGTGGAACTGTTCTAAGATGAAAATGAGTCAATTTTGTTAGTATTTACGTGTTTGAATCTGACGTCAGGTGAACTGAAACTTCCAGTTGTTACATCACTACGACGGTTTATATTGCCATCTATGACATATAGGTATTAAAGTGTAATAAGCCAAATGAATACTTTAGGGTTCATACTGAATCTAGGATGGGTTCTAGGACAGAAAATGAACTGGAGTTGACCATGAAGACTTCAATATTAGTTGGAATTTGCAAGAATTCGTTTTTCATCGGCCAATGACATAAGAATCAAGATGGCCAACAACTGGAAATAAAAAAATTAGAGAGATGCAAGTTCTCGACCGGTTAGCTTTAACACAACCGTGTTATGCGGTTGCAACGACCCTTACTTTACGAAGCGCTCGGGATAACGGATGCACTTCTATTCAGGTTCAAACATTGGCCATTATACTAACTGGGTGATCTATGAACTGTTCATCAGTGACAAGTCAATGAAAAAGTCGTGTAGTAGAATATAACTTTCGGAATTTTTTGTAAAAATTACAGTTGTCTTGTGTACCAAATGCGTGTGCCATTAAGTTTTGATGAACTAAACTAATAAATTGTCATCTTTCTAACAGTGATCAAAAATCTTCGAATACTATGAGTTTTATGGAAGATGATATGAGACAGCGTTCCGATTGACGTGCCAAATATTTTCTGTAGTTCTGATCCGAAGGCAATGTGAAACGTCAGCTTTTAAATTCCACTCTAAAATGTTCATCAGTTTACAGATAGCTGAGAAATATGGTGTTGACTGGGGGTTGAACATTATAGATGGAAAGGTGATCTTTGAAGTAGGGAGTAACATTTCAAAATTGTCCTGACGAAAGGCAAAGGACGTGAAGGTTTAACCACATATGCTCTGGATGCTCCTGCATTCATGTTAGTTTCCTCATGGGAGCCAAACTTCGCATTGTTCGTATGTCATCTAAACTAATTTGAAAGAGAAATCTCGGAGAAGCATTTTGCCGACATCAATAAATGGTTAGGTATATTAGGACACTTAGAGATCTGACGTGAGTGTAATACTTATTCTGTGTTCCTGCTGATTGCGGTGATGTTAACCATGGGAATGAAACAAAGCTGAGTTTCGATGAGACTGCTGCATTACCCTGTCGAACGTAAGGGTAGGTAGCCGTAGATCAGTGAGATTGCAGACACTGTATAACTTGAGTTTTCAGTAATCTTTGAGGCTTCAGGGACAAATTTGACCATTTCAAATAAAACTCCAACAGAAGATTTCTGTTCTGACGCAACGATGGAGAAGTTGGGTGCATGCGTGCTAAGGTCTCTGTCCAAAACGACAGATTATTTAAAGCCCAATATTTTTCACTTCTTCCCAAGTCGTCTGAGAATATTTTTGTTCCTTGACGTGTCAATGATTTGGAGAAGTTGAAACGCTGAAGCTTAGCATCGGCTCAAGTTCTGTTTTTCCTGATAAGATCTCTCGATCGAGCGTTCTTCACTAAATTGGTGTGCAGAATTAAGACAGAATCCTACGGTAAACTGTACTGATTGCCAGAAGTGACGAAAATATAGTTACAATACCTTAAACGTGTTTACGTCCAGTGTTACCAGTCAAGCCGTCCTGCTTCATTCCAGTGGTTATACTTTGTACTGTAGTAATCAAGACAAGTTACTGAATAGCCTGAGTAAATACAAGTGTACCTCACTAGGCTATCAGTGAAAACAAAATGGACGAATGAAAAAAGATAGTTACGAGGTTCCAGCAAGTTAATATAATCAAAGGATTTGACTCACAGAAAGTGCTTGCAAGTGTTCACGATGACCAGCAAAATATTCCAAATCACCGGTATCCGAGAGTGTGGATATTACGGAGTTACCGTGGACTGCTGAAACGCGATTGGAACTGTGAGGATGTCAACAGTACGACGGAGCTAACAAATTGGGTGAAAGATGGATGTAGTATCGTTGAGCAACTGCGCAGTGGACAAAAGAACGGACCGGTGCGCACAGCGTTTTTATTTCATTGCAAGTTCACTTTTGTTAATCTGATTAGTATGCAAAGTTGAAGCAAAAAGTTGTACGAAGATGAAGCATTGCTTGTAAACAAAAAATTAAAACAACTCCACAACACATCCATATGGATTGAACATCAGCCACAGTTGATCACAGCTGTCGCATCTCCATAAACGTTCCAGTCGGCCTCTTTTGGTCGTGCCTAATGTGAAGTCGATGGCGCAATGGTAAACACAGTTGTCTTATGAACAGCGTGGCCGCAGTTCTAGTCCCGGCAGTGGCGAGGATATGCACTACTGACAAGCTCTAATGAGAGCGAAACTCGAGTCCAGTGCTTCTTTTCGAGAGGGGCCGACTGGAAAGTCTATGGGAATGCGACAGCTGCGATCAATTGCGGGTGTTGCTCAATCTATATGAACACTAAAATTCCCTACTTCCAATCAGTAATCAAAATCTCGCTCAACAAATCAATGAACTCTGCAGTTTTATTTTGGCGAAAAGTCCTAGCCGAGGGGTCATCGATTGAGTTAACAGAGAGTAACTTTGTCTCCTCTGGAGGCGATCGGGCAAGCTGACCTAAAGCATATTGTTGTTGCGTTGCTAGTCACTCTCCGCTACCACAGGTTGGTTACCAAGTGAAAAGTAATGACGAAGTCCATCTTACTGATTAGCAATTTAAATTTCAACGACCGTTACTATCTGTTGAAACTTTGTACCTGAGCCAACGTCTACGAAGTTGTATTTTATTCATGAGTACATATTTTTGTATGATTCGCCTTTTGTTACTTTGCTCATCTGCGCTGTCCATCAGCACTAGTGTTAGCTAGAGAATGCAGGCACGCTGATGTTATCCATACATAAAAGGACGACCTACTGATCAGTTAGCGGTAGTCATCGTAGTTACTACCTGTGACCGGCGGTTACAATCTCAGCTACCCTTTCGAACGGTGTGTCAAAGTCCCGCAAAGACGATGTAACCATGGTACGTAGTACATGATACATCATTTGCAACTTTGAAAGAATAACGTTGCCAAATGTTTTGCCGCAGACTAATGTCCTTAGTTTGGCCAGAATTTTAACACGGAGCGGTCGTCAATCTGTGCATCGGAAAGCACCTGTCGCAACTGGCTATCACCTCACAATCAAAACTTAAGGCTGCTTTTGTACGCGTATCATAAACATCATCGTTACCCATCAAGTAAATAAAATCAGAGGCTAATTTTATGATCACATAAGAAACTGGGGGGAACGACCAGATAATTTTTCGGAGGTGAAATTTGACTGAACTTACCATCGGGTTAGAAATAAGTAGTTCAGAAACGTAAAGAAACATCCAACAACCCAGCAATCAATAGCAGACTAAGAAGCCAGTGAAGGGATGTGGAAGTTCTGCGCCCAGGAGAATAAGCGGTTGGAATAACTAATCAAAGAAAAGGTTTTGTTAAAAACTATGACTAACAAAGAAGATTGTCCGAATGAATTCAAACAATTTGGGTGTCGTGTTTAACATGCTATTGATAAATGGATTAACAATAACACTCCTGAGGAAGGCCACCCGAGGTGGTTGAAGCGTAGAGTATTACAACTTGCTCATGACTTTGTGTTACTCTCACTTCATTTATCAAAGAAGATTGTCATTAAAAACCACTAGTATTTCACTATATAACATAATAGGCACGCAGAAAACAGTAAAATATAATGAAGCAGATAGATAGATTCAGGGTTTCATTTTAGTTGACGAACAAATTTCAACCGTTTTTGTTTTTAGGGATGTTTTGAATCCATGGTTAAATCACGTTATTCTGAAAATATTATATTGATTTTCAAACTGTTAAGTCACTTTGTTAAGAATGGGTAGAGGCCTTGTAAGAAAGTGATCTTCGTCACAGTTTTCTTCTCAGTATGCTCTCTTAAAACACCAAGATTACTTCTACAGTCAGCCTAGTTGGTATACGACAGTCAACCCCACTGAAAGACTTTTGTAGGTCTGCATCATTGAGAATATCGTAAACACGGATAACTGTTAGTTAAGCAACGGCTGACCAACCCAACTGGCTGTGAGAAGTGAGAGTGGTGTTCAGTTTCGGAACTCGGAGAAGCCGCTTAGTTTTCTTCAAGCTTAAGACGTGACATAACATCCAGGATTAGCAAGGTCCTGCTAGCGATACCCGGAAATTTCTTCCCTATTTCAGCAATTTTGATCCAATATTTGCATTATCAATTTACCTTTGGTTTTGTTCCTGTCAGTTGGCATATATTTGTAAGTTATGTCGGTGACTTCCTTCACAAGCAAAATCCGGATGTCGTGGTTCGTTGGTTTTAATTTGCTGATCTTAAAATGTTTGCCCTCAAACAGTGTACCGAAAAATAGAGAGACACCCTTACAAAGGGTTCAAACGAATTAGGACTCGTGAGAGTTGTAAACATCCGGAATGCATACTTTGAACTAATTTACTGTTTTTCGTGTAACATTTTAATCTTCCCAACTATTCTAGAAAACAGTCTTTTGAATTAGCAAGTAAAATTGCTCCAAACAAACAAAAGATAGTTTGCCGACAACAGGTGACCTACGTTAGCCGTTAATTTTCGTGCACTCCACGCCACCAGAACAGGTTGCTATGACGCCGCAATGCCGAAGGGCTAACCTTGAGTATCGAATAAACGATATCACGCAATCAACATTCCAGTAACTGAGCTGCATCGCCGATTGTCTAACAGTGAAATGATTGTCAAATGATCGACCTTTGTGTAACCAGTAGTTTATTTTGCTCGTACTGCGAATGACTAGATTACCAGTTTTGAAAACAGAGAAGAATTTGTCAATCTGGTACATTAATCTTTTGACTGTAGACGAGAATTCTAAACAAATGTAAACAAATGATCTTGTGCAACTTTCGAACAACTCAAAAGACATTGTACAATTAGAGAAAAAAGAATTTCTGAAAGCAATTCCAACTGAGTATTGGAATTAAGGCTCAATGTTACGGGATGTTTTTCATGATCCGAACCATATTTAAACCCGATGTCCTCGGCGGAATGTTGCAATGGACGTTAAATAAATCCGCAAAATTAATGCGCAAAATTTATATCTCCCAATTTTCTATCGTCAGCAGCATATATACCATCGTCTACTAGGTTAAAAATATGAGTAGTCCCCGATTAATTAAAAACGTTTGTTATTTAAGTGGTGAACAAAACGGTTGATGTGGATGTGTTTGATCCACGAAAATACTGCAGAAATAAAGGGTAGGATTTGGCAAGTACCATTAAACTTACTTGAAATAGACCATTTTTGCTTTTATAAGTAATATTTTTGGGCCTCTTTCTGTATGTATTGGGCAGAGTATATGCTAAGCAAAACTTCGAGTGTTTAATTTACACTCTGGAACAATTTGTTGCCCTTCAGTGTTTTGACTTCAAAAAGTTACAGCATGTCATCTAGGAGGACATTGTCCAGAATTGTGTGTCGAATCACGCAATGACTTTTTATATTCATAATGTTAACAATCTATACTGTCTGATTGACAACCCTGACGTTATTTTCATAAAAATTATGAAAAGTACCACCTTGCCAAGCCTACGTAGATGTCAGTGTGTACAATTAGATGACCAAGTTAAGAGTTGGTTTGAGGTTTAGAATAGAGCAGCCCAAGTTTTGACTCAGGTTTACTTCAGGACAGATGGGCTGAACAAGCTGTACCAGCTGCGATATTGAACAATCGATACACACACTGATCACGTCTTTGCTGTTAGTTCCTGTGTTTTGTTTACAATCTGGTCAATATAACTTTTATTTCAGGGAAGATCTACCTTCATGTTTTCAACAAGTTTTGTTTCCAAAATTCTTAAGGTAGTGGAATTATCTGGAATTTCTTGAAAGTGTTGCTAGTAGATCAGGTTGCTCTATATCCATTTCAGAAGCATTGATTTTCAATGTTATTTGAGCTGCTGCTGCATACATTTGACAAGTGCTGATTACTTACTTTGAGTTTGTTGTGCTTTTGAAATTTGAGATGTACGCTGATGTTAGAACTTTAGGTTGATATGTCAAATGTGCTTTTGTATTTTTATATTCCCATAATCATGTGACTTAACCTCACGTCCTATGGCAGCCGACATTCAGTGTATAAGAAAACACCCCTTTTGTATTGCCCATACTTCAAGTTGGGTTTTTTCGTTTTTACTTCACATTCCTGGAAGAACATTTTTGCCATGTGTCACCAAGAACAGGAATACCTTCTGCTAAACTTAACTATTGCGTTTGTTGGTCGTATACTCACCTACAACGTCATATGTTGGTTAAGCCTTTCCAAACTTATGTGAACTATTCAAATCTGTCATATATTTGACTAAATTTAAAAGTTCTGTAATAATTACATCCTATATTCCGTAATCCTGATGAAAGGATAATCGAAATACCGACATCAGTTTGCCTGTGATAATAATGTTCAACCCGACAGAATTCAAGATTTCATTTATCAGAGTACAGAAAGAAGATAGTATGTGTCCACTTTAGCCTACTATTCAACTTTACCGTGATTTGTACCTTTTGAAACTTTTTTGTACTCACTATAGAAATGTTTGGCTGAATTGTGACAGAAGCGTTTGACGTCACATATTTAGTTATTCCAAAAGAATCTCGTCTAGTTATGTTACTTGAATTGTGCAAACAATAATAATTTTTCGTTCATTTTAAGTGTTACGGACAAAACGGTCAAACGATGAAAATTTCAATCAGTTTGGTCAAACAAAACGACGGTTTCGGTTTCTCTCTTCTGAAGAGTAGTGGCAAATATTTTGTGATCAAGGTAAGTCTAAGACAAAGCAATTACAAATGCAAAAATTGACTTTATGACGCAACGAGTTTGTATAAAGTTAACGCGATTGAATGCAGTGCAAATGGTGGAGACCGATGTATCCAGTTTCATCAAATTTCAATTTCTTCGTCTGGAGTTTTAATCTGACATGTTAGCTATTTACCTCATTGATCACTGTAAAAGACTTAACCTTACTTTTGTGTTAGCAAGCTCGCAGTCGTAGTACGATTTTTAAACCTTTCACACAATACATTGTTCAAAAGGTGTACACTGGAGTGTACGTCTAAGGACAACAATACTAGTACCATTGCCGAAAATTTGTCAAACTAATCCAAAATAAGAGTACACAACATACATTTCGGACAAAGTTACTCAGTAAAACCAACTAACCTGGATTCTTCATGCCAAATATCACCCACAACTGACCACGGCATTTACCTTCTGAATGAGAAAGCTGTGATCAGATTTAGATGATGTTTATTCTGAAATTAACTCAATCCCCGTTGTTGATCGGTGGTACGAAAGAGATTTATGACGAGTAAATTTTGATGGTTGTGATGAAAATATAAATGAGGAGAACTTCGTAAGCAGCATACAGGTAAACGATAAAAGTCAGAAAATTAATGCAAGAAACGAGATAAATATTTGTGGGCACTATATAATAGCTTTGATGTTTCTGGCTGAGTGGTGATAATTTTAGTATGTTGACGTCGACATCATACAGTAGGCTTACGAAGAACGTGGTTGTCTCGAAGAAACTACGTCTAAACTATTTCTTGTTAGCAGTAAGATCACGGAATTGCGGAAATAGAAATCACGGTGGTTATGGTTATGTTCGCTTTGTACAGTACACTGGCGAATTATCAATGGATCAATTACTGTAGTTCCGTGTTGTTCTTTTTATGTAAGGCCAAACTACTTGTGGGGCATTCAGATCCCCAACTGCTTAACAATCATGGAAACAGGTGTTCAGTTGGTCAAATGGCATTCACCACCATTCACCACCACAGAGTTTATTAAATTGCACTGTTATTTGCACACTTCGGTTAAGAGGATGGTTACCATGAATATGCGTCAGTCCGCCGAGAGATGTAAGCCGTAGTCATAGGTCAGCGTGGGTGAACTTTTGGACGTGATGAGTGGACCTACCTCTAATAAGCGCGAAAGCGATCAAGCAAATAACCTGAAAAACAAATGTATTATATTCCAAATTTCTGTTTTTACAGGAATACACTTTACTGTTTAGCTTAAGTAGCAACTATAATCCAATTTCGTGTTTCCTTTTGATTATTTTGGACGATTGTATATGCTGTTCTAGGAAAACTTCATTTAACTGTGCATGCACGTTGGTGTATAGAAATCAGTTTTCCAAAAATAATTTTTCATTACACCCTACTCGCTTTAGACAATTAACTACTGCTGTTACTTTTGCACCGGTTTCTTTTCGTTGGTTTGGAGAGTCATAAAAAAAACGGTCAGTTGAACATCTAATGCATGATAGTGTGCTGACAACGCAGTAAGTTGGACTCATCCTTGATCTGTGTCCAAGTGATATAAATCAATTTATTTTAAGGCTACATGTACAGAGGTGTGTATTTACTGTTGGCAATCATTAGAGTTGATGTGATTACGTCGCGCAAGCAACGTTTCAACCTTAGTTACTAACTTTCCTTCAATTTCAGTGAGGTGCATAATATAATTGTACGGGATAACTGCTATTGAAAATGACCGTGTAGTGAGAGGCCGTGGATATTAAATAATATAATACTATGGTTTTCATCCCCTAGAACTGTTACATTTTATAGGCGTCTTTCTCCTACAGAAGAAAAATTTAGGTAACATGTGTTCATTTTACACTGCAAACCTTCTCACATCACTTGTACATCGACTGCGTTCCTACAGCTCACCTACTCTGTAACGATCACCACAAACTTGTCGCCTCGATTAAAGTTTAACCGCTGCTCCCACTAGATCACGAAAATTGAAGATCGACCTCGCATTTCGGGTCACACGTACATTCTTGAGTAAGGTTTGCTGTCACCGAATTCTTGTTTCAGTCTTCTTCATTTGTTTCCAAGCTTTTCCTCGGAAAAATCACGTTAAGCAAGCCGGACTACGATACGGGCTTTAGACACTTCATTTCACCTGATATAAACAAAAACAAACCTCAGTAAATTAAAAAGTTATTCTTTGTTTGTAGACAGATTAGCAAAGGTATACGTGCACTAGTTGCACGTAATTACCAAGTCTTAAAACGTAAAAATATGAGATGAATCTTGAAAAAAATATGTTAAGCTCATTGCAGGGACTTTTTAATTGGTAAGCGGACAAACGGTGATGTTGAATCAGCGACTTGTTGATAAAGAATTCCAATCCCCGATGGTGGTTCATTATCTCTTGAAAGAATAAATATTGGTCTATCAAGATTCGTTTACTGATGCGCCGCGCTATAATTAATCGAAAATTTTCAGAATACAATACAATACGGTTGTGATCTTCTTTCACAGTGCTTGCCATACTGGAATGAGGACATTTATACGGATTAGTGCAGGGCACAGCAGTGTGCACTACAGCATTTGTTTTAAACGATTATCATCGAGTTTATAATCGTGAAGTTCATGTTAACCATTATTTAAATTTGACTGCAGCTTTTACGTTCACATGGATCTTCCAGCTAACTTCTTCAGTTACAGGTCATAAGCAGTGCAAATCTTTCGAACTGAATCAGATTCCCAGCTGTCGCAGTACTGATAGGCTGTAACAGAAGCAAACATTGAGTATTGGTTTCTCTTGGAAAACTGAAAGCAAAAGTCTACACGACTGCGAAGTGGCGAACAGTGATATTCAACTTTAGGATGCCCTAACATTCGACTACTGATCAGTGTGTTAGTAATACCGTTACAATAATGCAGCTTTTGTTACAGTTGGTAATAGTGCTTAAAACGCAATAACTACAATACTACTTAACCTGCAAACAGTCCCAAAATTTTATTCTGTTTGGTACACGTGGGTAATAAACTACATACACTTTGTTATATTCTGAACTTATTAACCTAGGTTTTCACATTAAGACATGTGATCAAAATTTATCGCGTATAAAATCTGAGATATTACAATAACCATGATAGTGGTCGTATACTCTCGATCAATTATGATTAGTGAACGAATATAGTGAAAACTATCAGACCTCCAAAGTCAATTAACATCTTGGATAAGACTGGGTTTCACATCATTTCCTCATGTGGCTTTTGCATCTGTGCATTTCTAACATTATTAATTTTGAAAAATAAATCAAAACAGCCAGTAAACTATTCATTATTTATTTACTAAGTGTTGATTCAATCCGCTGAGTCATTTAAAATATTTCGTGTGAAGCAGGGTGGAGTGGGCGGGTTACTAAGACCAGATGTGAACGTTTTGGGTTCCCATTCCGATTTGCTACTTCAGGTGATAGACTGCTTGCGGCGTTTGCGATCGCCGTGTCTGTTACTGGCTCGAATCCAGATGAAGCCCAGTTTTCGCACCCGAATATGGTTTTAATTACGACATCTGCCATACAACCCACGATTTAATTGATTTGCGTTCTAAACCTTCGTAGTTCAGGTGGAACTTTAATTGTGCAATACGTATAAGGCACACAACGAAAAACAGTTCCACATCGTGTTATAGGTCTAGTAATGCATTTATTTGACAGGTAAATGGATATGTTTATAGTAGATGAGTGGACAGAAGGTGCCAACAAGTAGTTGAATTTGTGAAGTAATAAGTACAGTTACAAACGCGATCAATTCTGGGCAATTTTAATGGATCTAACTCAAATCTAGTCAAGTCATGCAAAAAGAATGATGTTCTCAAAACAGTTGGAAACAATTATAATCACTTACCGGCAAACTTTAATCAGTCAATATAAACCGACCTATTTGTTTGGTTGCGCGTTTTTGATTGATTCTTCAGCCGACCGTTAATTTCAATGCATTGAACTGACTGTCCGACAAAAACAGAATGCACCGGAACCTAAAATAAACGATGAGATGGGCACAGACAATTTGTTCATGCGTAACATCGTGACTGTTTTCAGTTTGACAGCTTGCCGTCCGACCGTCGAAGGAATGCAGAATTATAAAACAGATTATGAAGTCACCGAATGGAAGTGTTTGTGATTTCGTTAGGTGAATTTCGAAGAATGATGCACAAGTGGTCGTACGCAATTCCTAGTTTTATTATTTCTTGTCTGCTCCGTACAAAAGTCAATGCGTCCGAATTACTTTGATCAACTAACTTGCGATTGAGAATAGACAGTTTTTCGCTGTCTTCGTGAAAGTTGAAGAAAAATGATCATCCTGACGCTGCCAGTGTTAACATTGAAGTAATCATCATCATCATCATCACAACAGCCATGAACCTGACCAATAGATACTGTGGCTCGGGCCGCCGCTCACCTCAACAGTGACGTGGAATATCTTAGAAGAAAACGTTACTAAGAAGGTTGAAAATTATTGAGAGAAGGCTAAGAGAAAGAAGCGGAAATGGTATGGATACAGGTCCACCATTGACTGCGACACATAGCCATCTCGGATAGCGTCTCTAATCAGCGGGTTGAGTGGTCACGAGGACCCCAGCCAGGCAGGCGACACCTACACACTTTGTTCAATGGAGCAGTCAAGGTCTTCATATTTTGTGACCACGTTGTTGCGGTTTTACCCAACTGTTGGTGGTCTCAGCGTACAATGCCCGGTACGGTAAACGATTAGGTGACATACGGAGTACGTGACCCAACCATCGCAAGCTGTGTACGGTGATTAATTGACAAATTGATCGCGCATCCCGAGCGTTCCGGAATACGCGCCGGCGAACTGCCATATTGCTCACGCGATCAGTCCACTTAATATGGGCCAATTGGCGGAGACAACGATGGTCAAACACAGCAAGCCTGTTGATATCTTCTTTGTGAAGGAATAATAGAACATGAGCAGCGTATCGAACTTGTGGGTATTTTGGCTGGTAGAGAGCGAGAGTGTTCGAAATCAGTGAGAATTTATAGCCCAACAAAAACTGTTATTTTGGGTCATGCAACCCTGGAAAGGAAATATTCATACTTAACTATCAATAATGGCCAAGTACCTATCGTAAACCTCGTTCTACGTTGCCTGCAATCAAGATGATATCAGACCCTTATCACCGGTGTCAAGAAAAGAAGATTTTAAACTAAATTACTGAAAACCTTCATGTGAATGGCCTTAGTTTACATTGTAACTGTTTGTTTCCATTAGGTACTACCGACTAACGGATTCCAAAATAGGTCTTTACCATCGAATGTCACAAGTTGTTCACGATCTCATCTGCGGCATTTTGGGTATCGGTAAACCAATCCACTGCCGTCATCCTTGGAATAACCCCTGGATGATCATTTGATTGTTCAGCTCACTAGTACGAGACACTTTTTCTGCCAATCATTCTCCTGCGAAATCGTTTCGGCTGAACACTTACTGCGGTAAAACGCAAGATGAGGCCCTAAATTACTTCTCATTACAGCGAGGTTTACACACATATGTAATACCGTCTATTCAGTCGATAATCATGTGTCGCACTGCCCGCATGATCCAAATTCATTCATTATTAAGATGATTGTGGACATTCTTGCCTCAAGATTAAGTTACTATACATCGGGCTCCGGGATGGAAATTCCAGCTGCACGTAAGGCAGGTTGAAGATTGTCGGAGTTAAATATCAACTGCTGGCAATAAGCACCCAAGAGTTGTAAACTAGTACAGACGATCAGTCATTTATAGGTGTACTGACACGTAATGTTCTCTGTTAAATACCTACCTGCATAATAACACTAAATTGTTCATACAGCTGGATCCATCACCTTTCGATACACTGCTTGAATTTTATCAAAACATGCATCTCAGTAGGCAGTTTGAACTGTCTCAGTATAAGTCCTATACCTGGTCGGTTGCTGAACCGTAAATAACGAAAAACACCTAATCAGTTTGTGTGATTTAACTGTTACAATATATGGAGCACATTGTAGCGATTATCAGTTTGTACCGTAACTGAGCACAAGTCCAGGAAAACAGGCACTGATCAACGCAATCATTGTATACTTTCAAGATTAGGACAATAGTACTGCATGAATGGATTATCCAAAGTAAATCTTGAAGCGGTGGTTCATTCGCTCACATGTACTGAGCATTTTCAACTGGACGTTTCGCACATTTGCACGAAGACGGTAATCTAGACTCACGGAGTCATTTTTGAAACTGTTATCACTCAATTATTCCAAGTAACTTGTCTACTAGATGCTGAATCGGAAAACGTCAACATCACTGAGTGACTCTAATCACAGCGTACAACACCATCCGTGTAACTTAGTAATCCCACAGAGAAAGTTATAATATTCACTGTCATTCGAAAACGTTGGTCTGAAACCTAATATGTGTTATGTCCATGGAGTGAACAACGATTACATTCTCTACATAATATCAACCTAAGATATGTGTCATATGTTTATCTGTGAATCAACAAATCGTGGGCTGCTTCGGGTGTAAGATTATCACTATCAGAATTGAATTAGTAATGTGTTCATAGTTTTGCCATCATACATATTTTCTACCTACCTTATCCGAAATCAACGCCATCAAAAGTTAATATCTGTGGAATGGACAAAAGTTCAATTTCTTGACAGCTGACTGTATCAATCATCGATTCGGATGAGAATTAAGAAGGGTCTATCTTATTTTGCTTACATTTGTTCCTGTGACCATACTGGTTGTTAAGCCATGTGTCTTGCTACCATTTTCGTTTGTTAGACCGATAGCTTTACCTTACTTTTGACTATCAATCTCCGTGAATACCGACCATATTACGAAGTTGTCAAAAACGGTTGTGCAGTAAAATGTGTACGCAACGACTAGAAACAGATCTTGAGTATATTATGCCGCAGCTCTTGAGGCACATACTGCAATCTACCAGTTTACTTAGTGAGGTTTTACAGGTAACTTCAAACAAAAAAGCACACAACCATGCGTGTACATTGATGCGTACGAATTTCTGTTGCAATCTCTTACCAATAAACCCTTATTTTCATATGCAAGTAAACAATTCCCATTGGTTTATTATTACTGCTATGACGAGCCAAGTGAACCTCCGCTTATTTGACACACACTGCATTTACAAGATTTTTCAAATTTGATTGAGGCCCATAAGCTAATAAGTAACCGCCGATTTAGATGTACGTTCTTTCTAGTCAGACTGAGAACCAAACGTTACACATTCTTACGGAATTGTTTTCACTGCACTGATTACATATTCTCAAAGAATATGGTTCATCAATCATATGTGGAGACATGGTCGTGAAGGCTGTGTTGGGAGTCGAGTCGTGATGAGTAAACTCGCCAGTATTTTTTTGGTGGTTGACAGAATATAACTTGCCATTTTACTCGTTTGTTATAAAAAGCGAATAGCGACAAAAAATCGTTTTCATAATTCACTTTAGTTTTATGCGTATATGGAAACAGACTTAAGGTTCCAAACATCCGGTTGAGACGCAGTGTCAACGAATTATATATAGGTAACAAACCAATCAAAAGTGATGCGGTAGGCTAACTGTGATCAGGTTATGAGATAACTGGATTAAACAGCTATAATTAACTCAGTTTGCAACTTGATTTTTTATGCATCTAACGAAGTAACTGTTGTCGCATACGGTCAACAGCTTACTTGCTTAGACAAGAAGTGTTAGCACTCTGTACGAAATAGTTTTTTTGTTTTCGTTAGGACTAGAGAATTTGTAAATCACCAATGAGTTTCTTATAATTTCATATTCAGATTAGTCCGGATTTATTCAACAGTAAATGTCGGTATCTCTTCGAATTCATAATTACATACCGATGTTGTTTAAAAAATAAATAAAATATTATGTTTCCTGCAAGCAATACGACTGCCTTCCGAATTGACTACTTTCAAACTGAACAGTTGGTCGTACATTTGCTGAGGGACCTTTGCGAATGCTTGGCGATGCTTCGAACAAATTTGTGTCCATATCAGCTATGTGCTCAATAACCAACCACTCGTGTTAGTGAGTGCAACTCACCTGCGTAAAACCTTTACCTTTAGCACTGAATAGCTGTTAACAAAATGTGATTCCGGTTATGATTATCCAGCAACAAGATTCCGAAATTGATTGGTTTCTAGCGCTGATTATCCCCAGGCCACTTAGAACGAGAAGTCTTATAAAAGTTCACCTAGGATTACAAGAATATGGTGTCATCCATTGATACATTTTCTACCCAATTTAACTTGTGAAGTGAGCAACCGTGTTTTTGGAGCACGTATCGTCAAAAGTGGTTTTGAAATGGTCCTCGTCCAGTGAAAATTCCCTCTTTATTTCTAAAATATGTTTGGCCACTACAGTAGGGGCAAACGTTTACGAGACGCTCATTAGATGTTGAGTTACTGACTGATGTTGACCTATACTTAGTGTAAAAAAATACTTACTTCAATATACTCTGGGCCATTAGAAGTTAAGTGTGAACGGAATTAGTTTTCGCGAAAACACATGACACTTATTTAACCAGCAGGTGATATATTTTCTTAACTTGGAATTGCTCTGAAACAATACGTGCCAGTCTAGTGTCACTAGCAGTTATTGCAAATGCAGTGGCATCCCCGTGACTAGAAGATTTATTTTATAAAATCATTTTTCTAACAAACTTCCAAAATACCAAAACTCGGTAAATTAGATGCATTTTCTCAGTCTAGTTGATTGCAGTGATACTAGGACCATGAAAGTATGTTTTTACGCATACTTACTACTTAAGACTGACAAGTTGAAGTGGTTCACTAGTTTCTATCACTGCTTCTCTCACTCGGTTTGACCTAACTACGCAATGCAGAATGAGGCAACTCTGACCGATTGTCAGTTTCAGCAGGTCACCTTGGCGACTAGTGAGCGTAATCAACCATAACTAGGTAACGCTGATTCTGATCTGCTTACCGATTCAACGCTGCTCCATATGAGTTTGACATTTTATAATTTTATTTGCATCCAGAACACATTTTCATGAGCCAAACATTGAGTAGGTGGGCAGCAAACAAAATTTATACGGCACATAACGTTAATATCCGTAGACTATGCGATACAGAACCATATATTTTTCAATCTGTTTTATACACGCATTTTTGAACAGCCTACGCAAAATTTGGTGGGATCAAGTATTAATTGCTGATTTGGACAGCAAACCATGCTACACAGTCATATTATATCTGTCATGGTGAAAGCTTTTAAAAAGCATTTACGCATTAATCAGATGAGTATTTCGTTATTTGAAGAACTGTGTATACGCTATTTACGAGAGCATTTTAAATGATTCAAACATGCCTAAATGCTACCAACTGATCTGGTGCTTCTAGATGCCAGACTCTTTATTACTGTTTGTATTTCTAATTTTATAGACGTCCACAGCACACGCCAACGGATGTTTTGCTGACAAATTGAACAACGGCCTGGAACCCGGTGATGAATTAATTGAAATCAACCAAGTGAACGTTGATTCGTACAAAGATCACCACTCAATCATGCAAGAGCTGAAGCTCGTCCCAGTTGGGCAATTAGTACAATTTACTGTTGTGAGAGGTAAACATCTGTTCAAGAATAACACTTGCACAATCCAATATTTGTATACATGAAACCTATCACTCATGGAATCAAATACATTCATCCAAAAAGGTTAACAGGTACGAACCTGGGTACATAGCAGATACTTACGAATAAAACTTCCGGCTGATATGCGTAAACTTTCTAAGCCTATCTCAGTCCCGTTTTCGGAACAGCATCAGCAGGTTTCAATCGCAAAACTCACTATTCGATCTTTCAATTCGAGGTAGATTCTAAGTAGATGTGGGATAGAACCACATTATATACCGTTTTTGTGACATGATATGATAACGTCCAATCACTTCCGTCTAGCTAAAATTATCGATCAACGTGCTCCTCATACATGTACCCCAATGAACACTTTTGCGACTACTACGGTTTCAAGATATATGAGTTCCTCCTTGAATTCAGCAATCTGGACCACTGCTTCAAGACGACTTGGAATATTTCTCACAATATTTAGATCAGCTAACTGAGAAGCAAATTGATGAATTAGTGAGTGGATCACGAGCCAACAAAAATCGCTGTTATTGTTGTTGTCTAGTATTCCAAACAACTGTTTTTTCGACACAGCAGTTAGAGAAGGAAATAAATCTGGTCCAATTGTAGTTTAACACTGGTTCAAGGGTACAGATGATCAATAAAGGGGAAACGTAAAATATTCTTGTGTTCACTGTTGACGGTTAAAATCCCTAGCATCACTCTGGTCAACAGAATTTTAGGACTGGCCCAGTCATTTGACTGAACTGCTTGATCCATACAAGAGGGGACATGTTTGTAGATGGTGACAGTCAGATCGCCGGCAAGTTGTCACATAGCCTAAATTCTTGTGCCAAAGTAGACATACCGTTTCTATTAAACCTTTTATAAACCGAACTTCACTGGTGTTTGTGATCTGTTGGTAATAACTATTTTCAGATCGCATGGTTAAAGTGTGTGATCCATAGTACCCTGTGGCTGTATGCGTGTGACCTATCCGTTGTGCAAACTTGAACCCAGTTGCTTTGTTTGACCTCTGTTGTCTAGCATCAAGTATTATAATCACGTGAACAGTCTAGCTGCTTACTAGATTGCAGTCTAAAAGCATCAAAAAAGTATGTAGCAAATCAAACGAGGAAAGTTCTGATGCTTTGGCCGAATAATCTGTCTGTTGGAAACTATCAACAATTGCAAAACACGCTACTTTCCCGAAACAAATTCATTTATCATTATGTGGAAATATTTCTCTCTAAATTGGTATATTATTCATGATATGACCACAATCACTGGCTGCACACCGAACATTTTTCGTCTAGCCTAAATTAGAATAAACAGATAAGTACAGTTTTCTGTTTATATTTTGCAATGGTTCCATAATCGGCTCGTTATTTGGAGAAGTGTTGAGAACAGTACAATTCAGTCAATGAATACGCCCTACTTCACGATGTTAAGCTCTTTGGTTGTGCACACGGTTCCATCAAATTTGCTGTTAAGCTGTAATGTGTTAATTGATAAGCTGGCTCTAGTATTGTTTGTAAACCTATATGACTCTCAAAGACTACGCCCCGTTTATTTTCTCTGGAAATCTAATGTTTTACATGATTGTATCTCTTAATTAACAAACAGTATACACGTGTCACTGTTTAGTGATGTGGAAGTTCAACTGATTTAGAAAAGGCAATTGTAGGGCTTCTTGTTTTTGGTCAAATTCAAACCACTTGTAAAAGCCTGTTGTACTTATATTTTGTATTGTTTACAGATCCTACGTACCCGAGATGAGCTCAGCGGGCTAATAAACTTCTGAACTCACCAGACAGTAATTTTCAATCTCAAGACTAACCCGAAGCAAGCGTAATCTTGCATTGATATTCTAGTTTTGTTCAATTGATTGAACTGCGGACGAAGTAACCTCTGATAACTAAGCCTGTCAAGTTTGCACGCATTAGCAAGCAAAGAATGTTTGCCTAGTTAACGTGGTTATATAGACTCCCTTTTAATTAGTGTTCAGCATTAGGCCCGATATTGTCAGATAATGAAGAAAGTGCAACAGCTTCTTTCGTAACATTGTCTTTGCCAAAATGGTAGTTGTGTCTGAAGTTCGCTGAAAATAACTTGATACTATCGGGTTTAACAACATTGAGCAAACAGTAACAGTTATGGGCTTATTCTTAATGAACCACAGTCGTTTGAGAGGTGACTTATTACTTGCGTACGATTGCTGCGCACCTTCTGCGACGCCATAGCAAATCTGCTTTTGATAACCAGAGTCTACTTATTAAGAATTAATGCTCACATACCTGAGTTATAAGTGAATAATCTATTACTATGATGGATAATCTTTTCAGCTAGTACTTACCTACTCTGAACCATATTGCCCAACTCTGTAGTCACGCCTGATTCATTTGAGCTGTTATAAAATTCACGTGGTCATCATATAACTGAAAGTCAACCGGCAGCTACAACACACTTTGTAACCTATTTAACAGGCTCCTATGCGAAAATTGACAAGTATTTCTAACTATATCTGTTTACATTTTTGTTATTTGTTGTCAGCGCTTTTGCCAGTAGTTTGAGTATGCAGCTTTGCTATGTTTTCATGCTACCCGTCAGTATTCCTCTTGTACAGTTTGTCTTCTTTTTCTAGTGTAATTGTTATACATAAAAAAAGTCATAAATTTCACACCGTACAAATAATATAAAAGAGTGAATTCAACAGAATGTCTGATGAATGAACCTTCAACGGTGGTTTGCTGTAATAAAACATTTCTTCATAGAACGTTTACAAGACTTTCCCAGAGGCTTTTTCATTCATATCAGTAAATTTTTGACTCTGTAAACGCACAATAAAGCCATTTTTGCGTTGTCCACAAAACACGGATGACTGACGTTTAGTTGATTAGTGCATCCGGTTGAGATAAATAAAAACCGTCATAGTTAGTGGTAATGATGAAAACGATAAAATTTCAAAATATCAAACTTTTATAAAAGGTTTGTTGGTTGTGTTATGCTGCAAGATATACGTCCCAACTACTTCTGTTGCAAGTTATGAGATACCTAGTGCAAACGCGAAAATCAAAATTGTGTACCAAGTCCTGTCTTATGAGCAAGGCCGAGATAGCTTTACCTAGATGGAAAGTTTCTTTTGGACACATGTCGACTTAACAAATACAACATCAAAATTTAATGATCATTTACCTTCTCAATAGTACAACCACATGTTCACTCCAGCTCCGTTAAGTTCAGGCAACTGAAATTACTGATACAAATAAGAAACGTTCCAACAGTCATTCAAAATTGAACGTACTTTAAATGATAAACATTTTTATTATTTAATATCACCTTTCATGTTTAGAATGAAGTTTTGACTGACCTGAGTTTGAAGAAAACAATGGACTAGATGTTCATTTCAATTTGAACTGAATAGCATCACATGTCTTTGTCTAGGCTGCAATTTTCCATCACGCCCTCTTAAATGCGAAGCAGATATAATAACCAATATCCAGCTAAACTTCTAGTAGAAAGATTCAACTTATATGATATCAAAATGCACTTTACGATTAAAAGAGTTCAGCGGATGGGCTATTCGAAATGCTCTAAAAATGTTTACTCTCACGACTGATGGTTAAGGTTTTAGTTTGACATTTTAATGACCCTAGTTCCGACCCTTTTGAAGATAACTGTAAGTACTTTTAGATAGCAAATGCGGAATAAAATGTTTATTAATTTTTACTTAGTGGAAGTGGCAATCAATCGGATACATCCCTTCATCGATTCAGTGAAATTTGGCATGTTTGTTCACAGAGCCGGTATCTTATAAGTGGAGCTGTTTCTTAT